>AWOL01S0059769.1:50889-66974 GCA_000715115.1 Nicotiana otophora
TCTATATATATATATATATATATATATATATATATATATATACGTTTTACTTTTTGGTTGATAAAATCTCATCTCATCTAGAGTTGCGTAAGATCAAATAAAGTTTAAGGATGGCATTTGTAATGACCCGAACTGTCTTTTTGAGCTCTAACATGTCGTTTGGTGATTTGAGACCTTGAGTAGCTTCACTTCATATTTTATGACTTGTACGTATGGTCGGAATTGAATTTCAAGAGGTTCGGAGTTGATTCGGATGAAGAATTCTTAATTCTAAAGCTTTAAGTTGGAAGAGTTGACCAAGATTTGATTTTTGAGTAAATGGCCTTAGAATTGAGATTTTAAGGTTCCAATAGGTTCGTACGATGATTTCAAACTTGGGCGTGTGGTCGGGTTGAGTATCGGGTGGCCTGGGAGCATTTCGGCACTTATTATGGAAAGTTAGCATTTTAAAGATTTTAGAATTTCATATGTTTGGTTTGAAGTGGATTTTAATGCTATCGATGTCCGTTTGGAATTTTAAGCCTTGAAATAGGTTCATATTGTAATTTATGACTTGTGCGTAAAGTTTGGCGTTATTCCGGGATGTTTAAGTATCATTTGGACGTGTTCGTCGAAGTTTGAAAGTCAAAAAAAGGATTTTGATCGTCGATTCATGATTTTGATGTTATTCGTGGTATTTCGAGACTTTTGATAAGTTTCGATAAGGTATTGGGACATGTTGGTATGATCAGACGGGGTTCCGGGGGGCCTCAGATGAGTTTCGGGGTAGTTTCGGATCAATTCTCATTTTGTCACTACTAGTTTCTGGTGTGTTTGGTGTGCATCACGATCGCGGATGTCATGGGATGCTTTCCATCATCGACCCATGACCCCTTGGACGCGTCCCTGGCGTCCTGGCAAGCCTCCCAATGCCTAGAGCCACGGTCGGCCCCGTGGTCTCGGTAACGCCAAGTGACAAGTACGTATGCGCCTCTGTCGCCCCAATAATCAGTGCCAGCGCCCAGCGGCTGGCGAGTGCTAACAGTGCTGCGTGCACCGACAATGCCGCGTGCACAAACCATCATGTTACCAACAGCGCCGCACGCACAGACAGTGCCCCGCATGCAGATCCAATACAAGCGCCAGCGCCCAGCCGCTGGCAGATCCAAATAGTGTCGCGCACGCCAACAGCAATGCGCGCGCAGACCCTGATGCTTAAGACAAAGTTGCTGCCATCGGACTTGCTTCTACCTTGTAGAATACTAAGTCCTTTTCATTATAATTATAGAGTAGTTTTATTTCATTTATTTTCAGTGTGCTTCTACAACTTTCATAGGTCTACTTATGTAACTTTGGTTTATTTTTTTTAAGCATTATTAAGGGGGACCAAAGCATTCAAACATTTAAGCAATCAAACAATTCTCTGTACTGGTGTCTCCCCCCCGACAGCGCATAGCATTTTGTAATAACTTTCATCATCATCAATACAATCATCAACTTTCATCATCATTGCTCATTTTCACTGCTCAATTGCTCACGATATTAGTTTTTCCGTACGGCACTGACAATCTAGTCTAGTGTACGGAGGGGACCTCAGTTGGCGCATAGCAACCGTACTGACATCGGTTGCTTAGTCTTACGCCGTCCTTCCAAAGAACTTCAGGAAGGCGCCGCATAACAGTTGGTATCAGAGCCTAGGCTCGACATCGTACGAGGGAACTCACTGTCATCATCACCATTTCTGACCATGGTAAATTATGGGGATCGCATCGCGACCCTTCAAGAGACGGTTGACGTATTACGGCCCATCGTGGATATGGTGCCTGATCTAAAAACCAGCCTAGTGCAAAGATTAGACAACCTGGACCGCAAAATACGGCAGGCCGAAGTTGACATAGCAAATGAGGAAGACCGGCAAACAACAACCATCGAGGTAGCCGAAATTCATGGCAAATTCGAGGACCTCCAACAGAAACGTGTCGAGGATTTAGCCCATCGGGAACTAGAGGCAGACTGACTGACTGCCATGCAGCAAACCATAGACAACTTGATAGGCCAGCTCAATGCTATCAATGCTGCCCTTCAAAGCCTACTCAAAGGAGGCAAAAACCAAATCAGTGGTGCCATGAACATTGCCCCAATGCCACAAAAGCTGAAAATCCGGAGCCAAAGCTATACAACGGAGCTCGGGATGCTAAAGAAGTGGAAAATTTCATCTTCAACATCGAACAATACTTCTATGCCGTAGGATAGTTGGAAGAAGCCAAAAAGGTAGCAACTGCTGCCATGCATCTTCAGGGTGATGCTAAACTTTGGTGGAGAGTCAAATACGAAGCCATCAGAGCCAGTGAAGATACTCTCAACACATGGGCAGAAGTGAAGGCAGACATATGCCTGCAGTTTTTCCCCAAAAACGTAGAATATAATGCACGAAGAAAGTTGTGCGAACTCCGCCACACCAGGTCGGTTTGGGACTATGTGCGTGAATTCTCCGCACGCATGCTAAACATACGGGATATGGGGGACAAAGACAAACTGTTCGCATTCATAGAAGGTTTGAAACCTCATGCTCGTATGGAGATGCAAAGACAAAGGGTAGATACCCTGCCCAAGGCCATTCAAGCTGCAGAGTGCCTTGGGGATTATCATTTGGAAACTCAGAAGGATAGGCCACAGCCGCCTGTCCGGGGGGATACAATGGGAGCCAACCTAGCAACGGTGGCCCTAACAGAAACGGAGGAGATCGAGGTGCATCCAAATCTAAGACTCATTCCTCAAGCAGCAACAGTGTTGCATCAGTCAACAACAATCAGGGGAGAAAGACCCCTTCAGAATGCCGTCATTGTGACGGGGAACATTGGAACAATCAATGCCTAAATACACAGATCAATGCTCAACAGACTGTTGAAGATGGGTCAGATCCTCACGACTCAGACAACGCAGAGCAAGTAGGTGCCTTCAACGCATTTGTTAGCTCCATTCATAACACCTTAACGGGAACCAGTGCTGGTAACCCTAAGAAGAACACATGCCTAATCACTAGGTAAGGGAAAGAAAAGGCGGATGAAAGGCCTCCCACCATATAAAAGAGGACCTAAATGTTCGTCGACATGAAAGTCAACGGCAAACCTATTCGGGCATCGATAGACACGGGTGCTACCCACAACTACATGGCCTCAACTCAAGTGCAGCGCCTCGGTCTAGCGGTGAAAAAGAGTAGGGGTCGTGTCAAGGCTATCAACTCTCCATCTCAGCCAGTGAGTGGAATAACCAAAGAAGTGCCAATGAAGCTTGGCCCATACAAGGGAATATTCGACCTACGCATAGCTATCATCGATGATTTCAAATTGATAGTGGGACTGGAATTCCTCAGGCAGACTAACACCATCCCGGTACCATATGCCAATATGCTCCTAATGATGGGAGACAACGGGGCCAAACCCCGCACCATACCGTGCATACCCATAAAAATGGCCACTGAAAGCATCTCGCCCATGCAGTCAAAGAAGGGAATCAACACCTGAACTTACGGTTCCGGCTGCCCTCAACATCATCAATCAAACATCAGATCATCGGCGTCCAACAACTCATGGTTCCCCTCAGTATGTGAAGACTTGTCAAGCATGCCAAAAGGACAAGTCAGATCACTAAGCACAAGCGGGACTCTTGGAGCCGCTACCTGTCCAACAGAGACCTTGGGAAAGCATTTCCCTGAATTTCATCACAGGATTACCCAATGTCGGGAATCTTGCAACCATCATGGTGGTAGTAGACCGGTTTTCCAAGTATGCTACCTTCATAGCAGCCCAACAAAACATATCGGCAGAAGATACAACTCGACTCTTCTTCTCTCATATTGTCAAATATTGGGGCATGCCCAAAGACATCATTAGTGACTGTGACTCACGCTTCACTAGCAAGTTTTTGGCCCATCTCTTCAGTTGTCTCGGATCCAAATTGAGTAATAACTCAAACTTCCATCAACAAGCAGATGGCCTAATAGACTGGTTCAATGACATGCTAGAGGAATATCTCCGCCAATTTGCAATCGGATTGCAAACAAATTGGGTGAAGCTTCTGGATACTGCTCAATTGTGTTTCAATTCTCAAAAGTGCTCCATTTCAAACAAAAGCGCCTTTAAAATTATTACCGGACAGCAACCGCTACTCCCACAGACGGTGAATGCACCAAACATGCCAACATCACATCGAGCTTCCAGTTTCTCAAAAGAATGGGAGAAAACTTTAGAGATAGTGCGGAGCTATCTTGTCAAAGCCCAAAAGAGGGCAATGAGGTATGCAGAACAAAACCTTTGCTTTGTCCAACATCAAGCAGGAGACAAAGTGATAGTGAGAACACCGAGGCTGAACTTGTTTGCAAAGAGGACCCAAGACCCTCGCCTATTGAAAAGATACATCGGGCCCTTTTCCATTGAAAGGTGCATCGGGAAATTTACATACCAGTTGAACACACCAGCCAGGTGGAAAGTCCATCCAGTCTTCCATGTCAGCCGCCTCAGGTCATTTTAGAAATAAATGGAAGATCATTCAGAAAGCCACCACACTACACTGAGGGGAACAGACCCCCCAGCCAACAAGAGCCTAACCAATAATCATCATCATGCAGGTAAGGCTCCGAGGACGTCGCCAACTCAGGTGGGGGAGAATGTCATGGGCTGCTTTCTATCATCGACCCATGACCCTTTGGACGCGCCCTGTGGCGTCCTGGAAAGCCTCTAAATGCCTAGATCCACAGTCGGCCCCGTGGTCTCGGCAGCGCCGAGTGACAAGCATGCATGCGCCTCTGTCGCCCCACCGATAATCAGTGCCAGCGCCTAGCGGTTGGCGAGTGCCAACAGTGCTACGCGTACCGACAATGCCGCGCACACAAACCATCATGTTACCAACAGCACCACACGCATAGACAGTGCCTCGCACGCAGATCCAATGCCAAGCGCCCAGCCGTTGGCAGATCCAAATAGTGTCTCGCGCGCCAACAACAATGCGCGCACAGACCCTGATGCTCAAGACAAAGTTGCTGCAATCGGACTTGCTTCTACCTTGTAGAATACTAAGTCCTTTTCATTGTAATTATAGAGTAGTTTTACTACATTCATTTTTAGTGTGCTTCTACAGCTTTCATAGGTCTACTCATGTAACTTTGGTTTATTTATGTTAAGCATTATTAAAGGGGACCAAAGCATTCAAACATTCAAGCAATCAAACAATTCTCTGTACTGGTGTCTCTACCCCCGACACCGCATAGCATTTTGTAATAGCTTTCCTTATCATCAATACAATCATCAACTTTCATCATCATTGCTCATTTCCGCTGCTCAATTGCTTACGACATTGGTTTTCCCGTACGGCACTGACAATCTAGTCTAGCGTACAGAGGGGACCTCAGCTGGCGCATAGCAACCGTTCTGACATCGGTTGTTTAACCTTACGTCGCCCTTTCAAGGAACTTCAGGAAGGTGCCGCGTAACAGTAAGGATGTGATCGCGAAGGGTTAGCTGGGCTGGTAGAGTTTTTGTTCATCACGATCGCGTAGAAGGGAACACGATCGTGGAGCTGGAGCAGGTTATTCTTCGCGTTCATGTGGGCAGAGTCACGAACGTGATGGGTTGTGGAGGCGGGGCTGTGTGGGAGAGTTGAGCTATGCGATCGCGGAAGGACTCACACGATCGCGGAAGAGGAATCAGCGAAGGCTAAGATTGGCCTTCGCGTACGCGATAATGGGCTCGCGTTCGCAGAGGCCTGGGCAGGCTATGCTTTGCGATCACGAGTAGGACCTCGTGTTTGCACTGGGTAATTTCATGGGCGAGGCTAGTTGGCCTTCGCGATCGCGAGGAGATTTATGCGATCGCGAAGAAGGGAGTTGCTAAGTAGTGAGCCTTTATTTCAGAACTTAGCCCATTTCTCTCACATTTTCATTTGGTTGGGCGATTGTTGGAGCTCTTGGAGGGAAGATTTTCATTATCTATATCAAGGCGAGTAATTCCCACGTATTGTTAGTTAACTACATGGATTCTACAAGGATTTAAACATGGAATTGGTAGTAATTGTGAGATTTTGAAAGAAACGTAGAAATTGGTATTTTTGGATTTCAACCACGAAATTGGACATGAAATTGGGAATAAATTATATATTTAAGTTTGTGATGTTATGGGTAATGTTTATCTTTGAAAATTTTCGAAATCCGGGCATGTGGACCCGAGGGTTGACTTTGTTGACTTTTCGAACGAAGTTGGGAATTGTTATAAATTGATTAGTTATGAGTGTTGGAGTATATTTCTAATGGTTTTCATGATTGTTTGACTAGTTTCGGATTGATGGGTATTGGTTTGATGTGCTGGAGAGGCGTTGGAGCCGGTTATGGAACTTCAGAGCGAGGTAAGTCTCATGTCTAACTTTGTGAGGGGGAATTTACCCCGTAGGTGTTATATCTATTATGTGCTACATGTTGTAGGAGCTACGCACATATGAGGTGACGAGTGCCCGTGCATATGCTAAAATTTCTGATTATGTCCGGGTAGACTTAGACTCACATCATGTCTTAGTTGTACTATTTGAGTTATTCTTGTTTGTTTAATGTTTTAATTTGCATTATGGCCCGAGACTAGACTCGCGTAGAGTAACAGACTCGCTATATTAAAAATTTGACGAGCTACTTGATTAGCCATGGAAATTGTGCTTCCCTTATGAATTTCTTCCGCATTGTGCGTATTCATCAAAAAGTTTTCTTAAATTTCATAACTCAGACGTGCATTCAGAGTGGGGTCAAGGAGCCATTGAAGCTTCTTATTCTAATGGGATCAGGCCATTTGCCTCGGCAGAATATTGTAATACACTCATATAGGATCAGGTCGTTTGCCTCGGCAGGATATTATAACACTCTTATGGGATCAGGTCATTCGCCTCGGCAGGATATTGCAACACACTCTTATAGGATTGGGCCATTCGTACCGGCAGTATCATGTATCATATTCTTATGGGATCGGATTGTTCGCCTTAGTATTTCTATAAATCACTATTATGGGATCAGGTCGTTCACCTCGGCATTTCTCTAAACCACTTTTACTGATGACTCAGCGCCAGAGGATATCGACCGGCATACAAGGTTGTTGCTACTGATGATATTGGGTGGTATTCTGTTCCCGGACACTTTAGAAAACCTAGTCAGCTTGCGATTTCTACATCATCAGGAGTGGCAAGATGATTTACCTGATTACAGTTGGGGTGGAGTTATTCTAGCTTACCTTTATAGGCAGCTGTGTCAGTTGTCCATTGGCACCGTGAGAGATATTTTCGATTTTATACCGCCACTGCAGGTGAAAACATAGTCAATTCTTTTCATGATTATAACAAATATAGTAAATAATGACTTAAATTTTACATCTACAATCAATATTAGGTTTGGGTCTGGGAGCGATTCCTGTAGTTCCAGCCACCTCTTCTACCGATAGCTCCAGATGCACCACCTCCACTGTTTCTCCCACTAGCTAGGAGGTGGGTAGATAGGCGAGGCCACGCCCATGAGGTCGAGGCTCGACATCATCTCCCTTATTACAGGAATTTGTTAGATTTACTTGAAAGCGTTCAGGTATATATATACTTAAGTTTAATTGGACTGGCTTGATATGTCTTCCGTTTACTCATGATTCTTGTGTTTAATAAATAGTTTATATGGAGGCCATACAGCGACGCGCTCATAGGTGAATTGCCAGATTATTCCTCATGCGGTTGAGCTATGCAGATGTCTTCAGTCCCACTTATATGTCTCGATATAGTCGAGCATCATGCCAATGAGCGAGTCCTTCGACAACTTGGTCGACCCCAACTTATACCTATTCTGCCCACTTGGCATTCCACACATTACCAGCGGGATGATCGCCGCAAGGTCGACCAGACATACTTGGCCTGGCTAGAGTCCTAGATAGAGGATTAGGACCAGAGGTATGGCCTGATTCTGCCATACCCTCCACTGAGCGTTTGGACAGGAAGCATGAGTACATGGGTTGGTATCGCAGTGTTATCCAACTTCTCATCGGGAATACCGTTCATCGCGCTGGTGGTTGGTACGTTCCATACGTCGAGAGGCATGAGGCACTCGTATATTATTTGTTATACTTACTTATAATGTTATATCACTTTAACATCCTTCTTTAATTAATATTTTATATGATATGCAGGCTATTGGCTTACACCAATTCTACCACTTGGGACCAGAGATGCTACAACATATAGGCTAGGGAGTGACAGTTGTGCACGAGCTTGATCATCGGGTTACCGATCTTGCTGTTGCCACATTGAGACGTGCCCGAGAGGATGCGCTCTTAGGATACGAGGCTGCTTATGTGTCGCCCGTGAAGTACCACATGGGCCACAAGTGGCCCCAGAACGTAGTAGACGTGGTAGGCGTGGCCAGAGAGGAAGGGGGTGGCCCACGTGATCGTGGTAGTCGGCGAGCACGGGGTCCCCAGCAAGGGGGCATTGAGGCACCCGTGGAGGATATTAAAGATGATCAGCCAGGTGACTACCCTGAACCACACGATGCTCCTCATTATATGCCGTCATTCAGCCTTCAGCTATCACCAGGGACTTCATAGTTGACCCTGTCAACTCCAGTGTTGATCGCGGGCACGACCATTATGCAACATGATTGGGATCAGTAGTTTCCTGATCGTCTAGAGCCATCGAGGGTTACTGTTGATCGTCTGATATGGGAGGTGCATAGTGGGTGATGGTTGAGTTATGGCTCATCACCGATGGCTGTTGAGGATCTTTCAGGCATAGATAGGGATATATCACATTAGGGCGAGACGTCACAGCCTTCATCTATTCCAGTGCACCTCGATGTTCCCACAGAGCATTGTGTGGCTACTCAGGCGCAAGTTTGTTTGTATTACTATTATTGCAATTTATTTTTACCTTATAGATTAGTCAGTAATATCTAAAGTGTTTATATTTTTTTAAAGATTTCGTATCGTCACGGAGGCCACATTGTGCGATACTCGCTTGTCGGAGACGGATGATCTTATTCACGAGCCCGCTGAGACCATGGTATGACCATTACATTTTTTTTGCTAACACGTACGTTAGTATTTTATATTTCATATACTAAAATATCTTATTATTTTGTAGGTTACTGATAGCCCAACGATCGCTTATACCGAGCCTGCCAGCCTTACTGACGATCATGATGCTGTGCATCCTCCGATAAAGAGGCGACATGATGAGGATGATCCTTATAGCGTAGCCCGGCGGGATGGGATGCACCTCAGTCCAGCCAATGCTTTAAAGTATACAGGTTGTGCTCATTGATATGTATTCTGAGTTGTATATATGACATTAAATATATAATAGTAAAATTATTGATGTTTTACATAATTTGCGCATGTGTTTTTATTTTTCGGATTATTTATTAGTTTAACACTAGAACACAAAAAAAATAAGATAGATTAACATAAATTTAAATTCTTTAAAAATTACAGATAAAACATGACACATACAACATAAAAATAAAAACTATATTTAACGCATCCATGTGTTGTTTAGTCACTATCGCCCATTATTCTATGCTTCAACCACTGAAATATTTCTTCTAACATATTATTTTCTTCTTCTGCCTCTTTTAGTTTCTCCTTCACTGTCGCTAGTTGTTCTTGCAGTTTCAAGATCTGGAGTTCGTACTCACCGGTCAGATCTCAAATATTTAGCAAACATGATTTGTAGTATTCCTCGTTAATGGGTTCATCATACCATTCTTCAAAACCACACTGATTTTCGTCCTACAAATGGGGATGATAACAAAAGACTATTAATTAACGTGTTATAAAAATCTATTAACCAACATAACTTTCAATAATAATAACTTACAACTTGTTTACACATCCAACGTCTACGTCCTAGATTGAAATTTGACCAACAAGGATTCATAATCGCACGTTTGCCACAGTAACACCTTGGTATGTCATTGCGTCCAGACATGTAATTCTCGAAATTGAAAAATTTATAGAAAGTTGTTTTCTTCGTTTGGTTATGCTGCAAATATTAATGCAAAATGTGCGGGGGTTTTAAAGGCAGCTAAGAGTGATTTTAGATTACATAACGCATATTGGTGATGCGCTACGTTTTGTGTGCTAATGATTTTTTACAGTACAAGTTGGTGCAACTTTTTCAAGTCGACAGCTTTTTCAGATCGATATGATAATACACATAACGCATATTGGTGATACGCTACATTTCGCGTGCTAATGATTCTTTACGGTGCATGTTGGTACAGCCCTTTCAGGTCGACAGTTTTTCAGGTCGACATGACAATACACATAACGCATATTGGTGATGCGCTACGTTTCACGTGCTAATGTTTCATTACGGTATAAGTCGGTGAAGCTTTTTTAGGTCGACATGACAATACACATAACGAATATTGGTGATGCGCTATGTTTCGCGTGCTAATGATTCTTTAGGGTACAAGTGAGTGCGGCTTTTCAGGTTGCCAACTTTTTCAGGTCGACATGACAATACCTATAATGCATATTGGTGATGCGCTACGTTTCGCGTGTTAATGATTCTTTAGGGTACAAGTGAGTGCAGCTTTGGCAGGTTTACAGCTTTTTCAGATCGACATGACAATAAACATAATTCATATTGGTGATGTGCTACGTTTAACATACAAGTTCGTGCAGTTTAGTTCTTCTTAAGTTGAACCAATATTCCAGTATTCAAAAACCATTTCAAGAACCATTACAACATCCATTTCAGAAATGCCACTAACATTTAATAAGTGATTTAAGAAGAGGCAAAAAGGTGAAGGTAGTTCAACAGATCCACATGGAACACGTCATAACACAATCGATCCCTACCTTAAAATATGCTAGGTTGCTATACTGATTTGGTTGATGACAAGTGGTATGATGTTATATGTCCCTTGGAAAATAAGCCTATCAATACATACACTAATCTCAAAGTTACGGGGCATATTATTGAGGGCGAAGCGTATTCTACAAAGCCTGAAGGTATGCGAATTTGGGGCGAAAACCTACAATGGGTTCCTTTTACTAAAAAAGGTGTGATTATGAAGTACTATGCCACTGGCATGAGCTAGCTATACCACAAGCACTGTTTGCAACCTTCCAAACAAACACACACAAAGATGAACCAGAAGTGATTCGACATTTGATGAAGTAGATTTTAGAGATAGAAAAGGCACTAGCCGTTCATCATATACTGGATGATCTTAACTACTTGCAGGTAACAAAGGATCAGTATTAGGATTTATTAGAAAATGAAAAATTGCATAGAGACATTGATTATCCTGTTTTTCCAATAATTGTCGAGTGGGAGGGACTACCTAAGTTTCTACCGTAGACGTTGGACATAGGAGTCCCATATTATTGTAGAAATAAAGCAAGTGGTCTTATTGATGATAACGATAAAATACAATAAATATGTGTCAACTGGGGCCTACATTACGATGCCCTCGATTCGGACGGGTGCATACAAGATGTTGACAAAGAAGATGAAGATAATGACAATGAAATAGTGCCACACAATGACGATAATGGTGAATGAAAATTGTTATTTATTTCTTGGGGAATATTTTAAATTGTTGTACTGAATCTTCAATACTAAATGTCAATTATATTTAACCCTATTGGAAACATAATTTTATTTCAAAAATATTTCAAACTGAACCTTTACAGATATTTAGTACCACAAAAATACTGCAACAAAATACTAAGTTTATCCTTGATAATTGGGCACATTGGATGAACTGCCACTGGGAGCTAAATTACCACCGTTTCCCAAACCAACTGGAGGACATTTACGACGATCGTGTCCTATTTTTGGAACATATGCCACATTTACGCGCATAAATAGTATAACCAACATCCATTTGGTTCTGTATCTGCGTTCTTTTTTGCACTTGTCGTTGACATATATAATCCTTGTTACGCACCATTTTAAATGGTTTCGGTGGTCAATAATGCTCAGCACCCACTGGTTGGAGGTGGCCACTATAAGTGTTTACGTATGCAGCAACACTATATTCTTTATCAACGTACCTCGTCGCCGCAAAACCGGTATGTTGAAAGAACTCCATGTCATGTGAGCATGGCAAGTGATAGATCGACCATTTCCCACACAAACATAATCTTCTAGATTCATTGATAGTGTGGGTATTTTTATCACGGTTTTGATGCAGACCAGTGCGAACTTCAAAAATATTTCTCTCACTGCAATACTGCAAAATTATATGCCATTGCGCTTGCTTCCTATATTTCTCAAATCATTTCATCAGTTTTGGCATAAATTCAACACCCCTTTCCATCAATGACGATGCACTTATGGATCTTTCAACAAACCTCTCTACCATCTGCTTGAATGACATCCGCACCATGGCAATGATAGGCAATTCACGGGCAGACTTAAATAACCCGTTGAATGACTCTAACACGTTTTTAGTCAAAATTTATATCTTCTACCACCATCCTTATATAAAGTCCACTTGTCAAGCTCATGTCGTATCAACCAACGATAGGATTCTAGGTCTTCCTGTCTAATCAAGTCCATTCATGTAAGCTATCCACATTAAATCATGTAAGCTCGTATTCGGATGAGCCCTCTAGAAGTTGGCCTTCAAGTTACTAAAAAAGTAACGGTGGTAGGCATACGGTTCCTGCCATGCACGCAAATTCTGTACAGAACTTAAAATACCACCATGTCGATCAGATATTAGACAAATACCTGAACGCTGTTTGACAACGTGCTCTTTCAAGTGGTTCAAAAATAATATCCAAGTCTCTTGGCTTTCATTGGCACAAATAGAAAATGTGAGGGGAAATATGCTTCCATTAGCATGTACTGCAATGACGATCAACAACTTAATATCATACTTTCCATAGACATGAGTGTTGTCTATGGATATTACCGGCCGACAATGCACAAAACCATCAATGGCTGGTTTAAATACCCAGAACACATATCTGAATATGAATTCTTGCATTCCTCTACTCCGCTCAAGCTTCCATTCAACAACAGTACCGAGATTAAAGTGTTGCAATGCAGCAATGTACCTGGGTAGAGCGGCAAAGGACTTATCCCAGTTACCATAACCAATCCCAAACGCACGTTTACGCCCGAGAAATGCCTTTCTTTTGGTGATGGTACATCCATATACCTGGTGGACAAATGTTATACACTCTTTAATCTTATACCTTATGGACGATTCAATGTGTGGAATCAAGACAAGAGAAATCAAGTCAGCATTCAAGTTAAAATAATTCCCACTGAATGTGTCCATATCACAAGTGTGGGTGCCAATGTATTTCCCCACAATCCATATATTTGTTTTCAACTTTCTCTCATACAACATCCATGTATAACCTTGAAACCATCTACGACAAATAACCTTGTATACTTCCAGAGATGACTCATGAACCTCGATCTCACGACACTCTTTTATGTTGTACATTCGCACCGCCCTACTTAGACGCGTTTTATCAGCAAAAAGCATATTCTTTGACAACACCGTTTGTCTAGATTCATCCCACATTGTTGTCCGAATGTCATCAAGATCCCTTATGAGGGCATCCACATCCGGCATACTAGGCAACTGATCAAGGTACGGAATCCCCCTTAAATGAAAGGGCATATGTGACTCGTACACTCTGGGTCTAATGGGAGGTAGAGTTTGCATATATGGAGCATGCTCATTAGTGGCATCATGCTCCCTCGACAAATCAGGTTGCTCATTCTCATTCTCATCATCATCACCCTCATCAGGGAAGGGTGTGTCATCTCCAGACTCATCAGCATTGTTGTCATAATCACTATTATTTTCATGACTCTGTGCATCTTCCAAATATTGATTAAATCGTCTTCGGGCAATTGAGTAAGGACATGACCTTCAATTTGCTCGTTTTCACTACACAATCAATAAAATAATGAGTTTCTCAAATTCATCCCAATATTATATAAAAACTTTATCTCTTAACTTACAAATCATAATCTGTTGATATCCCATGATGCACATTATCGAGTTGTTGATGACTCCCGGATATACCACCATGATCCAAAATACTAAAACTGGGCATATTTCAACTGTCTGTTGGTTCATAACTTGTAAAATTCATATCTGGCCGATACCCCCTTTGGAATATATGAGTGTTAATACAAATATGATATATAAAAAAAATATAGTAATATAAAGGAAAATTAAAATTTACCACTCGACGTGTGGATTATGTAAACTTGGGGAGAAATTATGTCCTCACTCCTCATTCGCCCGTGGAGATAAGTTTAGAGCTGGCCAAACTGTTTCAAACGGAACCTGTTCGGATAAAACTGCTCCAAAAATACCACCCGGTGATTGAGGTTATCCCTATTTTGCGGAACCTCAATATTGCAAACGTCTTCAGACTTGACGTACATTTTCAACATTTTTTATCAAAAAAAGTTTCCGGTGTTTATCCGGAGTCCTGAAAAAATATGTCAGAGTTCTATCGTCTTCGATGTTAAACTCAGCATAACAAGCAACCCCTTGCGGAGTAACAAAATATGGATATCTTCCGGTTACTTTAATATTAACCGAACGTTTCCTCATACTCATTTTTTACATAACAACGAAATCAATCTATCTTACTCCATTGTAAGTGGCAACTTAACAATACACTGTGGAGAACAACTATAGTGTACTGAGTTATTCTCCACGACAACCTCACCGCCCCTCCCCCAATGTAATGCAACCCTAATTTTTCGCTCTTCGGACATTATGACAAAATGCATAAAAATGTAAGTAAATAAATATTTCGGAATGAGTAAAAAAAAAAAAAGGATGTAGAGGACTGACCTATCCTGAATGAATTTTTAACGAAATAATGAAACTCCTTAAATAAGCAAAAAATCAATGTGGGGTTCAATAATTATGGGTATAGCGCACTCATTATAAGCGTTATATATGTAGCGCAATAAATGCATGCGCTACGCCCACCAATTATTGGTGGGTCAATCAAATTCAAATATAACGCATGTGTTGCATGCGCTATACCTTAACGGACAAACGTGCCGTTAAAGTATAGCGCATTCAACCCATGCGTTAAATATAAATTGGTCATGAGTTGATTTTTTTAATCTATTTTTATGCTTTGAGTCCAAATAAACAGTACTTTGGTTCTAGACTCCACTCTTTGTATTACACTAGAAATAATAAGTCTCTGAGAACAATTATTTAATTCTCGAATATTAAGAATTGACTCTATAATTATCTAACTCACAAAGAGCCTTAAGTGATCCACACTAATCCTTATTAGCTGCCCTTGTTTAGACTCTAATTTTTTCGTACTATATGTTAATGATTAGTTAATCTCCTTACATTCCTACGCCCAAAGACAATTTCAGTATTTCTCCTATACACACAAAGAATTTTATGAACCGAGAGACTTTGTAATTATGCTCCTTCAACAATATTTAACAACCATTAGATTTCGCAAAAAGTGAAAATATTCAAATGATTTTAGAGTGTCACTGAGCAGATTCAGAATATTCAACATTTGTAGGCTTGAGAGCAAACCAAAAAAGAGTACAATTTTTTAAATTCCTTTTGTCTCCACGGTTCTTCATCTCTCAAATTATTAATTAGTTTACTTCTAATTTTTTTTTATCTTATCCTACTTATCCAATGCCTACTTTTGTTGGAAAACTCAATTATGCTCACTACAGTGGGAACAATAAACATATAAGTAATGTTTGCAAAGGTTACAGTGACCTTTACGGATTCAGAATTGAAATTTAATGGATTCAGTTATTTTAGCATGATATTCATTGTAATGTTAAAATTATAGATTTAAATTTAATATTTATGAAAATTTTAATAGATTTTTATCTATAGATTTATACTGTGTCGGAAGTTATGATTTCAATTTAATCCATAGCAGAAAGGATAGAGAAAGATCGTAGTGGATTTGTTTCAAGATCGTGTAATGGTGGCAATGCCACATGTCTAGGTGCTAAAAGCAGTGACACACCGAGTAAATTGTAGTCTTTCTTAATACCCTCGCCTAACAAAAAAAAAAAGAAATTGTATATGGTTTCAAATA
>AWOL01S0059769.1:68922-98156 GCA_000715115.1 Nicotiana otophora
TATATATATATATATATATATATATTATATTTGATATGTAATTTCAATTTCTGTTCCATGGAAAGTGAAACCCAATACATGTTAGGATATTTTCAAAAGGGTTAATACTCAACAATATTCCATGGTTAAACTCTGATTTGGATATGATATATTTGTAATTTTAGTTTCTATAAGAATGATCATTTAAGAATTTAAATGCGCTCTCACAAAGCTGGCAATTTATGATACATCAAAATTTGACATTAGGAAAAATAACTACAGTATATCTTTTTAGATATAGTCTATATATAGTATTGATTGATGGTTAATATAACAACTTTTAGAACTCGTGATTTATTTTCTTTAATTGTGGCAACGAAGGAAATTTTACTAATATTTTAAATTTGAAAAGGTTAAATTTCTTGAGTAACTTTCATGTTTAACCAGATTTTATGCGCCTTTTCATTAATTCTTGTTATCTATTACTTTCGTCCCAAGTCATTTGATTTATCTTATGCTTTGACATGTCACAATTTCAAGAAAAACGAAAATTGTTATACGTTAGATTGAAAAATGAAAAAACGAAGAGGGTCAAAAGTGTAAAGACATTAACAGTACAAGGACTCAAAAGTGCAAATTAGCCACTGCAAAGATAACATAAGAAGTCCCTCCTTTTGATCATTCATGTCTGAAACCGCCCTATTGTTAGCTCTCTGAAGAATTTTCTCTACGTTTCCTCTTACTTCTCACACCTATATATACCTAATAAAACCCATACTCTCAAATCCCAATTGCTGTTAATTTCAATCTGTAAACGCAAAAGAGGAAAAAGAAAAGAAAAAGGAAAAAAGGAGTAACCAAAATCATGTCTTCCCCTAGCAAACGCAGAGAAATGGACTTGATGAAACTGTAAATTTTGAACTCAAAATTTAATCTTTTCTTGATGGGTATTTTTTATTTTTATTTGTGTTTAAATGGGTTTTTGTTTTGTGAAAAAATAGGATGATGACTGATTACAAAGTAGAAATGATCAATGATGGAATGCAAGAATTCTATGTGGAATTTCATGGTCCCAAAGAGAGTAAATTCTGTTTCTTTAAGCCTTTTTTTTTTTGCTCACTTTTTTTGATTTTTTTTTTGTGTGCAAATGCGTATTTATGTGTTTTTATCTGAGCTAGGTTTCTTTTTCTTGATTCTGGCTTTGATCATTTATTTGGTTAGCTGTGTTTAGCTTATATGTCACTGATTTAGCTGTAAAAATAGGAACTTTCACTAAAGAGAAGAAAAAGTAGGCTGCTGTGAAGTTCAATTTTGCACCCAAAAAAACTTGATTTTCTGTGAATGTTTTGGTTCATATTAAGTTGTTGAGCACTATCAGTCCATCAACTATGCTTCAATTCTAAACTAGTTGGGGTCAACTATATGAATCCCTTGTATTTGCTCCAACTCTATTCATGTCATTTCATTCCTGTTGTAGAGTACTGATCACATTAATTAACGTTCACTTGCGAATTAGCCGTTTGGACTACATTTGGTAAAGAATTTTTGGGAGTTGTTTTGTTGCTCTTACTCAATTTTAATTATTTTTTATTGCAAATTAAGAACCCTGTTTCCAGGGGCGGAGCCAGAGGGTTGGAAACGGGTTCGGCCGAACCCAGTAGCTTATGCTCAAACGGTGTATTTGTGTCAAGAAATTCTCTAAATATGTATAAAAAATTAAATTTAGAATCCAGTTATTAGCACTTGACCGTCGTTCCGAAATCCAGAACTCATAAAGTTGAAATTTTGGTTCCGCCTCTGCGTGTTTCTATGTCTGTCTTTGGATTAGATTTATGTATTTTATAGTTTACTGTGGCTGTAGTGGTAGTATGCGAGATTGTTGATTAGTGTCAGCTGCTTGCTTATTGAGATTGTTTTTGGAAGTTTGATCACAAAATGACCGTCTTTACTTGTATCTAACAATGTTGATTCTTGATGCTTACAATAGGTCCTTATCAGGGAGGTGTGTGGAAAGTGAGGGTAGGGCTCCCGGATGCCTATCCTTACAAGTCGCCTTCCATTGGTTTTGTCAACAGGATTTACCATCCAAATGTTGATGAAATGTGAGTGGTGCTGAGACCTATCTTGCTTATTAGTTCATTTTCTGGCACTGAATGTGACACCTGTGAAAGACACTTCATCCTGAATCTACCTTTTCATGTTCTTTAAATTTACAGGTCAGGTTCAGTCTGCTTAGATGTTATCAATCAGACCTGGAGCCCCATGTTTGGTAGTTTGACATTCTACAGTTCTTCGTGCTTCTAAGTTTCTTTTGCTCGTTCGAGTGATACTTTTGGGTTCAACAATTCATGTTTATCTTTTTCATTTTTGCAGATCTTGTAAATGTTTTTGAAGTGTTTCTTCCCCAACTTCTTCTGTATCCTAACCCATCAGATCCTCTGAATGGCGAGGCTGCAGCTCTCATGATGCGTGATCGTACTACTTATGATCAAAGGGTGAAAGGTAAAAACCTTCAAATTATCAATCTAGCACTCGCAGTGGATTTGACTTGTGTGATGCCCTGAATGGAACATATACATATTTTAGTTGCCTTGCCTATCACCAAATTTTGTTTGCACGCTTAGGATGTAATGTAATGTGTAGCTTGAGTAAGCTCATGTGATATATTTGAATGCTCTTCCTGAACCTTTTGGGTAGAAAATTGGTGTTTGCCAGGAATACTTTTAATTTGGTTTGACTTGTATCCCTTTTGTTATCTATAAATAAAGACTTGTATGATTTTTGATAACCCATAAAGACTTTTATGTTAGTATTGGAATGAGTATGATATAGAGAATGTCTAGTTTTAGAGAGCTCATAATTTGCTGTAAAGACAAATTTGGTTATCAATAGTGATTCATGTAGAGGACCTCGCCTAGCTTGGGATTGAGGCATTGTTGATAGTAGATAGTATCGCCTTTCACCTTAATGCTGTAAAATCATTGATTGATGAAGATCTGGTCAATGCAGCAAAGAAAGTGCCCATGGATCATTGATTTGATGTAGTTGGGCCCAGCTGAAAGATGGAAAGAGCAAGAGATCCTCAGTGCTCATCACAACTTATTTTATACGCAGTGCTTACGCAATATTGCATGTGTATGTGTATATATGTATATGTGCACATTGTATGTATGTGTGCTACGAGCAAGCTAGCTAGTCTAGGTTGAAGCCTTGCCACATGAAACGGGCTGTGCATATGCTAATGCTAGCCTCCCAACCTGTTTTGTGGCCATAGTCCATGGGAGGCGCAATTGTGGTCGGGAGAAAGATAAGAAGATGCAATCTCTGTACGTACAAGCACCTAAGTACTATGTGGCAGGGTGCAAGGAAGCGTGTAGGGTTTTTGAGCATGTGACCATGGGTGTAGGTTGTGCTAAAGGAGACTCAAGGTAAGAGTAGGTTATGGTTTTACTAGAGACATGAATGCCACATCGGCAGCTACTAAATGTTGCAAATTTCTATCTCATAGACCGTGATAGACGGAATAAAGGAATGATTTTAATATATCTGCTCCAAGTAATAGGGTCTTTGCTATATGACATTGAAGGTCAGGAAAAGACGAATGCAGCTTGTTTGAGACAGTTTACACATGTATAGGTGGTGTGAGGATAATGGTCGATTAAGGAATTGTGTGGCAGATGGAATTTGAAGGTAACTTGAGTGTGGTGAGTTAGGGGCTGTTGGATGCCCAGTAGAAGGGTACAGAGGTACATGATTTGGTGTTAAAATGATTGCCTTTGTGAAGGTACTTGCTACAATGTTTTGGTGGCAAATGAAAACCAAGGGAATTGCTTCATTTGTGTTGAGTAAGTTAGCAGACAAGATGTAGTTTGAAAGGCGAAACAAAATCAGAATCTATTTAAGCTTTTGAATCAGATGATGGTAAGTCCATATATCCTTTCATGTGGTAAGAAATATAAGAAAAGAAACTTATTTTATGGCCATAGTTCTCATTCAAATGTATCTGCTAGATTTGGAATTAAATCCAAATGTAAATGGGATATTTGGCCATCTTGTTGCCTTTAGCTTAACTTTGCCCGTTTTTCCTTTTTATCGATGTGTCTTGTCGCTCTTAGCTACTGTCTCCAATCTACACATGAGAGGAACCCTCTTTTAAGTCCAAAACGAAAGCTCAAATAACCTGCATGATGTCATCTCTATTCAAGTTGTGTAGTTTTTGGGTTATCTCAGTTTTCCCTTTCAAAATATATAAAGCTTCGAATTTGGTTCCTGGGGAATGTATGGTTCATCCCCCCGGCCCCCCGGACCTACTGTGGCTTCTGGCATTCCTGGTGGAATGTATGATTCATCCTTCAGGGTACACATCCTGCATGACCTTGACCTTCAATACCAGAGCTAAAGATTTCTATCCTTAACTGAATGATTTTGGTTGATGCCCAATTGCTGTTCACAATCGCCAATATTCCGACTTCTTGGTGTGCCCTTCAACTTTACTATAACGTTGATGCTATGCCTTTGACTTCGGAACGACGACTGCTTTTCTGGCCTTAACTTTGGCTCTTCTCTTTGCCGTTATGAACCTTTCTCTCATCTGCTCCCATCCCCAACTCTCCAACTTCCCGGCTTTTCTACCACGTGCACGCACTATTAAGGGGTTATGTTGGAAACGGCTTAAAACAACTTAGCGAAAGCAGCTATAAGCACGAACTCAGTACTTCCATTAGTTGAAAAAAGATTGGAAGCATTTCTTCCACTAATTAAGATATACTATATTGCTTATTCTCTTGTCATGTTGGTTGCAAGGAGACTATGTCTTTACCAGAATATTTCTTGATTCATTAGAAGACAGATCTCCACTTTAACGAAACTCAACAGCTATTTTTTCCTTTGTTTCTACTGATTGCTTTCTTAATTGTCCATTAGATACAAATGTTTGTACTTCCTTATCCAAACACTTTATTCTGTTGAAGAATTAAGTAGTTGGACTGGTTGGATGCTGTTATAACACTTTTAGGTGCTGTTTTTGCTCTTTACCTTTTCTATACCTTATTGCTCCGGTTGAAAAAGTTCGACTGCCCATAGCGTACTTTTGATGTATTCAACCTTGTGTTGAGGTTACGCGCCTTCCTTTCCAAATTATCAAAAAATTTACACCAGTTTAAGTTGCCTCATTACTTATGGTATAAGACATATTTTCAGAGTATTGCGAAAAGTACGCGAAGAGTGAAGATGCTGGGGCTGTACCTGAAGAAAAATCTAGTGATGAAGAGGGGAGTGAAGAAGAATATGCCTCCAGTGATGAGGAAGTTGCTGGCAAAGCAGATCTCTAAGGGATTGGAATTAGGGACAATATTAAACCCCCTCCATTGTCTGTACATGATATCAACTTCTCTTAAGATAAACAGTTCACTTGAGAAATAGTTCTGTTCCTTCTATCGTTAAATTTGTACTGCTATTGTGATTACATTGTGTCCTAATTCCTTAAAAGTTCATCTGAGCTAAGGGTGTTCATCGGTCGATTTGGTACGCTTTTGAAAATTTTGGTTAGATTTATGGTTTTTCGTTTTTAAATGTTATACCAATACCGTATCGAAATAAATCCGGTATGACTCGGTTTTTCACTTTTACGTTTCGATTTTGTGCGGTTTGGTTACTTCAGCATTACTCTTTAAAGTTATATTCAATCAACCAAACTTGTAATCGTGGTTCATGAAATTAATTTTTCAGACTCAAAATAAAAAGAAAAGAACTAAAAGAGATCAAATTTATTCAACACAAGATACTCGTTATTTGATTGAAAAGAGAAGTATAGAAAAAACATGGGAAAAGGGCCAAATATACCCTTTTACTTCGGATATTGTCTATATTTAACGTTCGTTATGTTATCCAGCCAAATTTACCCTACCATTACACTATCCGGCCAAATTTATCTCTATCATCAACAAAATTTTAAAAATTACCCCTTGATCTGTTAGGTAATCCAAAATCTCTCAATTTCCTTTTATTTAAATCTCTTATTGTTCTTCTTGTTATCCTATGAGTGTTGTTGTGATACTAATATTGTCTTCCTTTTTGTCCTTTTGTCTTTATTTTTTTTTGAGTCGAGGGTCTTTCGAAAACAACCTCTCTACTCCTCGGGGTAGGGGTATGGTCTGCGTACACACTACCCTCCCCATACCCCATTAATGAGATTTTACTGGGTTGTTGTTGTTGTTGTTGTTGTTGTTGTCTTATTGTTCTTCTTGCTCCACTATTTTCAGAAATTATTATTGATGTGAATGCTAAAGGTACTAGACTATACAAATAATTCATGAATATTTTTAATTACCAATGCACCAACTTCTCTTCTTTGGATAATGGGTTTGGAATTAGTTTTAAAAATTAATTATTTTTCAACTATATGCACACATATAATTAAGTGGGTCTATTTATTATATATTATATACAGTTGTTCATCATGTATGTACATGTATAATCGAATATATTTTGTTATTATCTGGTTAGTGTAGAATTGAATCGACTAACTTAAGAGTGCATAATACGTAGACATTTGATTAAAGCAAAGTTGAATTCAACAATGTAAACTCTCCAAGGAACTTCAACTTCTATCACTAATACTTGTAAAGTTTCTATACCTTTGGTGCAACAAATTCATTAAAGTTGGGGTGTTGTAAATACTTTTGAAATTTAGACAAGCTACGTAATTTAGATTCTTCAATTTACTATACTTTCTTTACTAACTGTTGTATTATTTTAATATTTCTTTCTCTTTTTTTCAATTAAGTAAACAGGTAAATTGCCAATTATTTGGAATATAGTGGATCAAGAAGAAGAATATATGACTTAATCAAAATGATTTGGGAGATTCTGGGTCACTTGACGGACTGATGGATAATTTTTAAAAGTTTACTAACAGTAGGGGTAACTTTGGCCCTAGAGTATAACAGTAGGGGTAAATTTGGTCGGATAGTATAACGGAGGTTAAATATAAATAATATCCAAAAGTAGAGGCGTATATTTGGCCATTTTCCCAAAAACATCAAGACGTAATATTATTAGAAGCCAAATGTCATGAACTACCAAATTTAGAAAGGATATGTTTGCAGTCATTGAACAAATTAAATTTAGAATCACCGATTTAATTTACTGTGTTTAATACTATAGAAATCACACGATAACTAAACGGTTAGAGCAAATTCTTTGATTAGGACTAAAGATACTCATGAACAAAAAAATCTTGGGTTTAAACTTTAGTCACAGAAATGTGCGTGTATGTGTGTATATTTACCTGAAGTGGAAAGCAGTCGATATTGAAAGTTTTAATCTCCTGAACAAGGTCGGTTAAAAACTTAGGGTGTACCGGGTAAAATATGTCACGGTACGTGCCAATTGAAGACGGGGATACGTGAAATCGAAGTCGGGAGGACGAAAAAATGGGCACATCTACCTCGTGTGTCACCGAGAAAGGCAAATCCATAAAAGCATTGAGCATGCTGCGCCCGATAACATTCAATGAAGAATATTCTATAGCATTAAAGAATAACGGCCCATTACAGGAATTTGGTCATTTATGTTCACCGTTAGGTTTTCATTATCGCACTTTAATAATTGTCATTAGTGGTGGGTTCGACCATTACGCCCACTGAGTTATAAATAATAGGCTCAACTATCATTATAAGACACGATTTTCTGGGCATCAAAGAACATATTCTAATACAGCATCTCGATACTATTTCTCTCTCTAGCTTATTGTACTTATCATCATCGTGCCCGGAAACCGTATTCCAAGGCTCTCTAAATCTATCATTTTATCTACATTTGAGCTAAGTATCTTGTACGAAAATTGATTAATTCATTTCTTTCGGGATCAAATTGATTCATCTGTCTAGAAACGAACAAATTCAACTGTACCATTTTTCGGGTAAACAGTTTGGCGCCCACCGTGGGGCCTAGACAATCGTGCGATTAAAATTGGTCCTTGCTTTTTTCTCCATAGACAAGCTTTGAACGTTTTCTATCTTAGCAAAAACTCACCAAAAAATGGCAATCAATACAGTCATTAACACTCGCGATCCTGAGGTTCAGGGGGAACATCCCAGGCAAGTACGGGAGGCGAGTCCAGATGATGCTGACCAGGGGCACGTAGCAGACGCGGTAAAGATCCTGCAAGAGCAACAGACAATCATTCTAGGCCATCTCACACGAGATGATCAGGTTATGACGGAGTTAAAACAGGCGCTATTAGGCGCTTCAAATAATACAAACAGGCGAGATCCAATTCCTCCCGTTGTTCCACCGAACAAAATGGCACACAGAGTCGATAACAATACTCCTAGGGGCGAAGTTGGCTCCGACGGGTCTTGGGGGAGTAGATCTGGCCTCAACAACAATAACGATCTGGCCCCCGGTATTGAAAGGCCCGAGCTCGAAGAAGTACATCCAATTACCGTACAAACCGAGTGCGGCCTCGGAATTAATTCCAAAGCAATTCAGAATGCCTGAAGTGCCAAAATACGATGGGACCTCAGATTCACAAGAACACATCACCACCTACACAATGGCGGTGAAAGAAAATGATCTGGCTCCTCACGAAATCAAGTCCGTGTTATTGAAGAAATTTGGTGAGACTCTCACGAGGGGAGCCTTGACATGGTACTCATTATTCCCGATCATTCCATAAATTCTTTTGAAATGCTCGCGGATTCGTTCATCAAGGCCCATGCCGGCACCAGAAAGGTGCAAGCCCGAAAGGACAACATATTCAGGATCGCACAGGGAGAATCTCAGCTATTACGAAGGTTCGTTAGCCGGTTCCACAAGAAAATGATGTTGTTACCGGCCATCCCGGACGAATGGGCAGCTGAAGCATTCACTAAAGGTTTGAACCCGAGGAGTTCAGATGCTTCCCGAAAGTTGACGGAAAGTCTGTTCGAGTTTCAAGCAACAATTTGGGCGGATGTCCACAACCGGTACGAGTCAAAGATAAGGATCGAAGACAATGAGGTTGACTTCACGTCATCAGCAAAGGGACTGGAGAAGAACAAAGAAAAAATAAAGGACGATGTCGACTCACATAGACAAGTTTCAAGGGGCCGATTTCTGCCCTGTGAGCGGACGGAAGGTCGTGACAGGAGCTTCCGTACATCGGACAAGTTCACCGTTGACAGAAGGACCGATCGTGGGCGGAACAACAGATCGTTGAAGGATAGAGAAATCTCGGGACCACGAGGTTCTTCTTATCCAAAGTTATCAGAGTATAATTTCAACATCAGCATGGTGGAGCTAGTGTCGGCCATGAGAGATATCAAAGACGCACGATTCTCGAGACCTTTGAGGTCTGATCCCAGCTAGAGGGACCCAAATCTATGGTGTGAATACCACGACACTAATGGATATCGGACTGGGGACTACCGACACCTCCTGGAAGAAGTGGCAACGCTGTTGAAGAATGGTCACCTCAGAGAACTATTGAGTGACTGAGCCAAAAATAATTATGGCCGGGATAGGGGCGACGTGCAAACCTCGAAGGCAGGAGAAGAACCTCCTCGTCAAATGATCAACATGATCTTCGGAGGGGATGAGATTAATAGGGTCACCTTCTCGGCCAAAACAAAAGAATAAAGTATTGACAACCTATAGTAAGAGATTCCGGGAGGATGATATTACGTTCACGGATGAAGACGCGGAAAGATTACTACTACTGCACAATGATGCACTGGTAATTTCTTTAAATGTTTTAAATTTTAAAATTAAACGTGTTTTAGTGGATCCAGGAAGTTCCGCCAATATCATATAATGGAGAGTTCTAGGTCAAGCTAAACACACCAGGAACATCGTCCCGGCAACAAAGCTCCTTGCCCGATTCAACCTCGCAAGCGTGACAACCCGAGGGGAAATTTTACTGCTTACGGATACCGAGGGTGTAACAAAGACAGCTCTCTTCGAAGTAGTTTATGGGGACATGGGCTATAATATCATCTTGGGAAGGCAATGGCTGTACGAGATGAAAGTTGTGCTTCAATGTACCACCAATTACTGAAATTCCCGACACCCGAGGGGATCAAGCGGATATGAGGTGATCAACCGGCAACGAGAGAGATGAATGCGATCACAGTCTCTTATATCAAGGGAAAGGAACATGAGACATAGCAGTTATCAAAACCGGCTTCCGACCCCGAACCAGAGGAAGTTTCCCCGGGGGTATAAAAGTGGGAGCAATATCATATACCAAAGTATTTTCAAGCACCGGAAGAAACAGACGCAACGAAATCCACGGTAGAAGAACTAGAGCAGGTTATACTTTTGAAAAATTCCAGAAAGGAAATTTCATTTGGGAACAGGACTACACCTAGAGCTCAGGTCAGGTTTTATTGAATTCCTTAAAATTAACGCTGATTGTTTTGCATGGTCGCACGAGGATATGACAGAAATCCTAATAGAGATATCCGTGCATAAGTTAAGCTTGGACCCGAGCACACCTCCGGTAAGGCAAAAGAAGCTCCCTATTGTCGAAGCAAGGAATAAATTTGTCAGAGAAGAGGTAACCCGTGTACTTAAGATTGGTTCAATATGAGAGGTAAGATATCCGGACTAGCTAGTTAATGTGGTAGTAGTTCCTAAGAAGAACAATAAATTTTGCATGTGCGTAGATTTTAAAGATCTTAATAAGGCATGCCCAAAGGACTCATTCCCATTTTCAAATATCGATCAAATGATCAACGCTATAGCCGGGCACGAGTTAATGAGTTTCCTTGATGCCTATTCTGGGTACAATCAGATCAAGATGAACCCGGAAGACCGGGAAAATACTTTGTTTATAACAAATTTTGGTACATATTATTACAACGTAATGCCCTTCGGACTAAAAAACACCGGAGACACTTACCAACAACTCGTAAATAAGATGTTCAAAAAACAAATAGGAAAAACTATGGAAGTATATATAGACGATATGCTCGTTAAGTCTCTGGATGCAGGTAACCACCTGAGAGAGCACAATATAAAGCTTAACCCCGATAAGTGTGCGTTCGGCGTCGGATCAGGTAAATTCTTAGGATTCCTGGTCTCACAAAGAGGAATTGAGGTGAATCCCGACAAAATCAAGGCCATAAAAGACATCCCGAATTAACTATTCAACGTAAAGGAAGTACAGAGACTCACAGGAAGATTAGCGGCTTTGAGCAGGTTCATTTCCCGATCATCGGAGAAATGTCATCGCTTCTTCACACTGCTCAAAAACAAAAAAAACTTCGAGTGGACGCCGGAGTGTCGGCAAGCCTTGAAGGAATTGAAGAAATACTTGTCAAGCCCTCTGTTGCTCTCGAAACCTAAAGAAGGAGAATCATTGCTGGTCTACCTGGCGGTCTCAGAAGTTGCGGTAAGCGCAGTTTTAGTCCGGGAGGAAAAAAGTACTCAATTCGCCACATATTACGTTAGAAAAATTTTAACGGGAGCAGAAACACGCTACTCACATCTGGAAAAGCTGGCCTTAGCTCTCGTGGTAGCCGCCCGGAAGCTAAGGCCCTACTTCCAATACCACCCGATAACGGTGGTGACTGCTTTTCCTTTGAGGAATATACTCCATAAACCGGAACTCTATGGCAGATTGGCCAAATGGGCCGTTCAAATGAGTGAGTTCGACATAGAGTATAAACCAAGGATAGAGATTAAATCACAAGTCCTGGTTGACTTCGTGGCCGATTTCAGCTCTGGACTATTACCTCTGGCTGCCAAAGAGGCAACAATGATGTCAGAGTTGGCACCGGGAGTCTGGACCTTATTCACGGATGGATCTTCAAATGTGAAAGGGTCTGGACTCGGAATAGTCTTGATCACACCTTTGGGGGAAACCTTAAGACAAGCCATCAGAACGATCCCTATAACTAACAATGAGGCAGAGTATGAAGCTTTGATTTCAGGGCTCGAATTAGCCCGGGGACTTGACTCCGAAGCCATCAAAGTGAAATGTGATTCACAGTTTGTGGTAAACCAGGTCTACGGAATGTTTGACACCAAAGAAGAGCGTATGCAACAATACGTAGTAAGGGTTCAGGTTTCACTGACAAGATTCCGAGAGTGGTCAATAACCCACATCCCGAGGGAAGAAAATGCGGAAGCAGATGCATTAGCAAATCTGGGCTCATCAACAGAAATTCAAGGACCGGAATCAGGTACGGTTGTACAACTGATGAACTCAGCCTTGGACACAGATGGTTATTACGAGGTAAATTCGACTAGTCTGGTCTGGGACTGGAGAAACGAGATAATTAATTACCTCGAGCATGGAACTTTGACCGAAGACCCCAAAACATTGAGAGCGTTGCGCGCCAAAGCCGCACGTTGTAGCTT
The DNA here is from genome assembly GCA_000715115.1 of Nicotiana otophora. NCBI lineage: Eukaryota > Viridiplantae > Streptophyta > Magnoliopsida > Solanales > Solanaceae > Nicotiana > Nicotiana otophora. The sequence continues at coordinate 81,250 of AWOL01S0059769.1, forward strand.
CAAGAAAGGCCAATTGTACAGAAAATCCTTTCAAGGCCCGTTGGCCCGGTGCTTATCAGAAGCCAATTATGTCATGAGAGAAGTCCATGAAGGGATATGCGGCAACCACTCGGGCATAGGTTCTATGGTGCTGAAGTTGGTCCGAGTGGGATATTACCGGCCCCGTACGGAACAAGATGCCAAAAACTTCGTACGAAAATGTGATAAGTGCCAATGCCACGCACCACTAGTACATCGATCGGTGGAACCCCTGCATTTAGTTATGTCCCCGTGGCCATTCATGAAATGGGGAATGGACATCATCGGACCGTTACCACCAGCTCCTTAGAAGGTAAGATTTCTTTTGATTTTGACTGACTATTTTTCAAAATGGGTGGAAACAGGTCCTTATCAAAAGATCGGAGAACGCTAAGTGGTCGACTTTCTGTGGGAAAACATAATTTGCAGGTTCAGAATACTGAAAGAGATTGCATGTGACAACGGGCCACAATTTATCGGCACAAAATTCACAAAATTCCTGGAAGATTTGAAGATAAAAAGGATTACCTCTTCACCTTACCATTTGAGCGCAAACGGCCAAGCGGAGTCAACAAACAAAACAATTGTGCAAAACCTGAAGAAAAGGTTAGAAGCATCAAACGGCCATTGTCCCGAAGAATTACCTAGAGTGCTTTGGGCCTACCGGACAACGGTCAAGTCAAGCACATGAGAAACCTTTTTTTCCCTTATGTACGGCGCAAAAGCTTTAATACCTGTGGAAGTAGGGGAGCCAACCTTAAGGTATTTCCAGGCAGACGAAGAATCAAATAATGAGGCAATGCTAATCAACTTAGAACTGCTCGAGGAACAGAGAGACCTGGCATATGTAAGAATGGCAACTCAAAAGCAGAGGATGGAGCGATATCATAATCAAAGAACCAACCTTCATTATTCAAAGTAGGATACTTGGTAATGAGGAAGGTGACTCAAAACACCCGATAACTCAACGCCGACAAGTTAACCTCTACATGGGAAGGCCCTTACTTCAGCTATCACCGGTAAAGGGTCATACGAGTTGGAAAACCACAACGGAGACAAGTCCCCAGCAACTGGAACATGGCTCATCTCAAAAAATATTACTGCTGACAAACAACAGTCAAACAACAGTTAGACAAAAAGTATGTGCTGCATCTTTTATCCTTCGTTCTGCTTTTTATCCCAATTGGGTTTTTTCAGGCAAGGTTTTTTAACGAGGCAGCAACCACAAGCATACTACAACAATAGCAGTAATAAGACCTTTGATGACAAGGCAAAACAAACAAGTCTCCACTCGAGGACGATAAGGTAATCTTTGCTTCGGTAGCAAATTCTCACCGGGAAGTTAAGTTTGCTACCGAACAAGGGTTACACGATCGTTCACGAGCACAAAACAATAGGGGATTGTCAGGTATTCTTTCGCTCGACAACATGAATTCCGAAGGGGAAAGAAAATATGTTACCGAGTGAAGGGTTACGTAGCAATTCATCGGTGGAACCTTCGAAGGTGCAAGACTTCAGTGTTCCAACTCGCATTATTCTCATTAGAACACAGGGGGGATAATGACATGATTACAAGGCAACACTGAATGCCACATCAATCGGGAACGAAAATCCGATAAGGCAACACTGAATGCCACGCATCATCGGTCGGGGACTACACAGCCAGCCCGAAGAAACAAGTTATACAAGATAGCCACAAGTCATGGAAGTTTCTTTTCTACATAGAAAAATGCCTATGTAAACTATGAAAACAGAAGGAATGAAATGAAATCCTTTTCTTTTTATCTTGTTTCTTGTCTACGCGATGAGCTAATTTTGTCATTTGAACGTTAAACAAGTACTTCAAATGTTAGTGCTATAATGAATAGGAGACATCCTCTTCAAGAGCACAGTAAATATAAGAGTGCCATCTCTTATTAAAACCCTCTTGCTAAAGGGTTTGTTCCGGAAGAATATATGCCCGAAACCGAAAATGCTATTGGGAAAAAATACACCCGAAGCCACATATGAAAAAGATGCAGAAACCAAACTTGCGCAAATACTTATTGAAACCCTCATGTAAAATAGATAATTCTCGACAATAAAAATGCATCGAAGAAAATACGCGTGAGACCACATGCAGAAAAATATGAAGACATGCCCAAGGGTTAAAAGACCTGCACAGATATCCAAGCAAGGTAAGACTCAGCCAAATAGTTGAGCAACAATACGTCTTTATTTACAAGGATGTACCAAAAGGAAATACAAAACAAGGAAAGAAAGAGCTAAGCTACAACATCACTGGAATCGGGAGAAAAAGAAGTATCCATATCCCCCGGAGCGGTAGGTGGTGCCACTGATGGCTCAACATCTTCTCCAACTGGGTCTTCGGCATCATCGCCTTTCAATTCCTCTTCAGTGTCAGAAATATAGGAACCAGAATCAGATGAACCGGGAGCATCAGACCGTGCCGGGAGTCCATTCTTTGCAGCTAACTCAAGTTCGCGTGCCTTAGCAATTTCGGCATCAAAATCAATAATGCCAGTTTCGGCTGCTTCCAAGGTTTTTCTCCTCATGTTGTACATGGCATAAGTTTTTTCAACAATGAGTGAAGCCTCTTGGCGCCTGAGTTCTTTTATAAGCTGAGTGATCTCGGCAGAAAGATTGTCCCGGACGGACCTAGTAGATCGAAGACTGACATCGAGATCACAGACAATTGAACTATAGAGCTTGTTGTGCTCGATAGTTTTCTTATACTTCTCCTACAACCGGGCATAACTCGCCCCCGCGGCAGCAAGTTCTTCGGCCTTAGAATTTAAGGATGCTTCTAAATTAGTTACCCTTTCAGCAGCAGCAGCCTCACGATTATTGGCAGCAAGAATGACATTTTGGACCTCAGCCCATTTAGCCTTGACTTCATCAAAATCGGCCCTTAGCGGCCCAACTTCCTGGCTGAGGGTTACCAATTCTTGCTCACTTTGCTGCAAATGGGCTTCCAAAACATCGGCCTCAGTGGCCCTGGTTTCCAGTTTCGAGAGGCGAAGAACAGTCTGGTCCCGTTTTGTCAAAAGCTGATCCCGTTCAGAAGAGAGTTCCTCCTTCTCATGGATTAACCTTTGTAGGCCCTCAGAAGCAAGAAAATTGGTCTGCGAGATAAAAAGAGGTAACGTTTAAAATGCACTCATTAAGAAGCTGAACAAAATAGCAGAGAAAGAAAGAAGCATACCGCTGCAGCATTATGCATGGAATTGTTCAACAAACACTCTCCCGAGAGTGTCTGAATCTTTTCCCAATCCTTCTCTAAAGCCAAGGGCTTAAGATACTTTGCAAGATCCACCGACCGGGAAAGAAGGTTGCATCCGGTAGAGACCTAGACGGTAACATTCCTCCTCCTGTGAGGATCTTCAAAAGGGGCAGCATAAGGTTTCCCCAAAATCCCATGAACAGGAGACTGGGGAAGAGGAACGCCTTCAGCACGGTCAGGTGCAGCCGCTGGAGATGATGTTGTTAGGAGAAGGCAGGATGAAGATGGAAAAGAGGTAGCAGCCGCTGGTGGCAAAGAAGGTGGTGATAAAGTTGGTAAAGGAGAAGAACGGGAAGCAGCTGCACCGAAGGCAGCACTGATTGTTATGTGCTCATCAACCGAGGATGGCAAGGACCCGGTACTCTGCCTCGCAGTACCGGGCACAGCGATTGGGGCCCGAGAACGGGAGTTGGCATTTTCCACCAAATCAAACTCTCCCCAAAGTGCCGAGATATCATCCTCGGCGGGTGTGACTGTATCAACAGGTTGAGCATCCTGTTGAGAGGATAAGGATCGTTGTCTTCTATGAAGAGAAGCTCACTCATCACTAGCTTCTTCATCATCAATCACTACGGTGTCTATGACCGGCCCGGAGGGAGGACCGGCCAATGTCGCCACCTGTGATGATTCGGGGGCATCAACCTTTGCCCTATTATTCTTCTCCCCGGATGCAGAGGAATGCCTTCTTTTTGGTTTCTTGTTCTCTGGATGGGAACTCCGTGAAGAAATATTTATGCCCGGAGTAGACCCAGAGGCACCCGTTCGAGAAAGCGCCTCCTGGAACAGCCTTGCCGCATCGGCAGGGTCAACCAAAACATCTTCTTCGGGGATCTCGACTGTGCCCGGGGGTAGACCTAATTTGGAAAACAAGTTAGGAGATTCAGTCAAAATCCACATATGCAAAAACTATAGTAAAGCAAATCATAGTTACCATGATTCTTGGCCTTCCACCCGTATTTGATGACAGTTCTTTCCACAAGCGGATTTCGGGCGTGGTGATGTCCAAAATCTTTTGAACTCACCGGTCCAAGCCTTCTACCACCGGTGGGGCCCATCGGGTCGCTATAATATACAGAAGTTGAAAGATTAATACAGGCGTAAAAAAGCATTTAGGAGGGGAAAATGTATTGAAAGAAACTTACGGTAACGGTTCCAAGCAACCGGAAAGTATGAGGCCGTTATTGGAATAATGTCACCGGAGGCAGCTGCAACAAACTGTTCTATCTACCCTCGGTCATTGTTATCATCCATGCTGGAAATCAAAGTATGGTGACCACACTTGCAAAGATTTATCATCCCCCCGCGGAAGATCTTGGGGTAGTACAGATTCATTATGTGAGACAGGGTCAGCTCTTCTCTGGTTTCAAAGCACAAGCGCCGAAGACAGGCAACCGTCCTTTACACAGAGGGGCTTACCTATGTCAAACATACCTGGTAGCGAAGACAAAATTCCACTATCACGGAATCAAGCTCCCCACTCAAAGAGAACGCACGCAAGGTAAAAGTGTACGTGTAAAAATATGTGAAATCCTCTTTGGGAAGGGTCACTCTCTCCGATAGGTCGGGAGCGATGATGTTCAAATTCGGGCAGCAGCAGTTATCCTTCACAGTACGGATACTGGAAGGACGAATGGAAGATGGATACCTGCTAACCGCCCATGTACGAGGGTTATTAGTGGGAAATGTCTCTTCTAAATCCTTCAAAGTATTGAGTCTTTTGGGGATTATGGAACTTACTGTGGAAGGAGCAAAATCTTCGTTTTTGTTCTTATTTTTCAAAGAACCAGAACGTTTAGATGAAGAAGACATTGGAGGAGGGGAAGAAAAAGTTCTGTGTTTGGAAGAAATTAGAGAAGAGATGTAGAATAGGAATGCAAGTTGGAAGTTCAAGCAACTGGTGAAACCTATAGAAAAAGGGAGTCGATACGTAAAGGTAAATATTTTGGGCGGCTAAATACTTGGCCCCAATTACCTCGATAACCGGCTAAAGGTGTGCTACATCATAAGAGGACGCATGTTCAAGGTATTAAATGCGGAGAGATCGGTGTCTAACCAACCGTCAGTAACCTTGAAAAGAAATTATAGTAATTCCCGCCGAAAGAAGATTATCACCAACTTCCCGGTAACACAAAGTTATGTCACCGAAAATTAGGGGGACTATCTGTAATGGGTAAAATATGTTACGGTACGTGGCCATTGAAGAAGGGGACACGTGGAATCGAAGTCGGGAGGACGAAAAACTGGGCACATCTACCTCATGTGTCACCGAGAAAGGCAAGTCCATAAAAGCATTGAGCATGCTGCGCTCGATAGCATTCAATGAAGAATATTCTATAGCATTAAAGAATAACAGCCCATTACAGGAATTTGGGCATTTATGTTTACCATTAGGTTTTTATTATTGCACTTTAATAATTGTCATTAGTGGTGGGCCCGACCATTACGTCCACTGAACTGTAAATAATAGGCTCAACTATCATTGTAAGACACGATATTTTGGGCGTCAAAGAACATATTCTAAATACAGCATCTCGATACTATTTCTCTCTCTAGCTTGCTGTTCTTGTCATTATCGTGCCCGAAAACCCTGTTCCAAGGCTCTCCAAATCTATCATTTTATCTATACTTGAGCTAAGTATCTTGTATGAAAATTGATTAATTCATTATCTGTTGGGATCAAATTGATTCATCTGTCTAAAAACCACAAACAAATTTAATTGTACCATTTTTCGGGTAAATAAAGGGCACAAAAGAAATTGTACGCCATAAGTGAAATAAGCTCTTTTTCACTTTAGAATATATTTGAATTATCCAAATATATGAGATTGTTGACATTCTACATAGGGGTCAAATGTTATGAATTACTAAATTTAAAAGGAATATGTTTGCATCCATTTGACAAATTAAATTTAGGATAACAAATTTCATTTACTATGTGTAATACTATGAAAATCATACAATAACTAAATGGTCAGAGCAAATTCTTTGACCAAGATTGAAGATACTCGTAAACAAAAAAGTCTTGTATTTAAGCTTTTTAGTCATAGAGAAAAAGAGTATGTGTGTTGTGTTTACCTGAGATGGAGCAGTCGATGTTGGAAGTCCTAGATAAGGTTGGTTCAAGCCTAGGGGATAAAGGAACTATTTGAAACCTTATTACCAAAAATGTCTCAGATTTGGTATTTACTCGACCTAAATACGTTTTAGCTACAAACAATATACATTTTTTAAACTAGACTCCTTTCTGCGGTAATCTTCCTTATTTAGACGCGGGATTTTGGGATTGCTTATATTTCAGTTAGAGATTTTACTGACCCAATCATCGTACCATAATCGAGACAACATATTTATAGAATCATTCTATTATGTAGATTTTCTCTAGTCATCATCGCACCATAATCAAGGCAACATATCTGGAGTATCCTTCTATTCTCTGGTTTCCTTTGGTTTTCCATAAACAAAGGTTTTGAAGAAAACAATTGCAAATAATTAGCTACAATTGAATTGAATTTTGCGACATAATGTCAAAATTAGCGATTATGCTTAAGCTCAATGGTCGGTGGGATAGCATTAGGAGATACAAAGATTTTGATGTTCACGAAATTGTAGTCAATGAAGATTCAAATTATAGTCAATTGAATTCCGCAATTGCAGAGCGTCTAATGATCGATACCTACGCAAAAATCATAGAAATCAAATACAGTGTCAACGAACGTTGTCCTCCAATGAAAATTCGTAACAATATGGGAGTTCGAGTTTATATGGAGACGAAAAAAGAAAACAAATAGGAATGTATCCGCTGTGTATAACAATGCGTGATTGCGATTTGGAATGCAGTATGTCGAATGCGAGCACAATTGCAGGTTTGCTATGCTTTTCCAATGCTGATGTTTTTTCAATTTCAAGCGTTCTATAATTTTACTATAAATTATCTACAATAATACTACATAACAAATATCGTTCAATTGTTATGTCTCTACAAGTATTCTGTTAAATACTGAACACATGAATATACAGAGGTCTAAATTACTATACTTTTAATTGAGTGCAGGTTCTTCTGATTATCGTAATACTAACATGGTACAATTATCAAGCAATTGTAACACAATTGGAGAAGTATCAGGAACAGTGAAGTTGATTGATATGCAAACATCTCCGGCAATTGTGGAATATGAAAGTATCATTATAACAGAACATACGCTAAATGTAATTGAAGTAGGCCAAATTTACCAAGACAAGCAAGAAATTATCAGTGCAATGAAGCACTATTCTGCCATGAATAAGTTTCAATTTAGGGTGAAAAGGTCTAGTGCAAGAAGGTAGGAACATTTTATTTGTCAAATTTATATTGTGTATAAGTTGTAGTTTTTTTGTATATAAATTGTTTAAAATAAGTTGTTGTGCATAAACAACCTCGTATACTGTAGCTACAATTTGCATAATATTTTTTTAATTGTTTTTATTCTGTAGCTACTACCTCGTATGTGTTGGTGACAATTGTATGTGGCGCTTCAAGTCCACCTGCATAAATGAATCAGCATTGTTCAAGGTTCGAAAATTCAACAGCTTGCACACATGCTCTTTGATGGACAACACATATATACAACGCAAACCTACTGTCATGGTAGTTGACAACATGGTGATGCCAAAATATGTGGATCCTAAACAATATACACACCAAAAGACATACAAACCGACATGTTGTCGGATCATGATGTGAACTTAACATACATGTAAGCATGGAGAGCAAAGGAAAAGGCTTTAGAATTTTTGAGAGGTCATCCTGCTAATTCCTACAATCGCTTGCTGAGTTATTTGTATATTCTGGAGAAGACTTATCCGGGGTCAGTAATGAAATTGCAGAAGACTGAAGATGATTGTTTCTTGTATGTATTTTTTGCACTTAGTACGTCCATCAAGGGTTGGGAGCATTGTAGGTCAGCTGTAGTAGTCGATGACACCTTCTTGAAGTCGGCATAAAGGGGAATCCTGCTAATGTAATGACCCAACCGGTCATTTTTACTTTTAAAACCCCGTTCCCCTAAATAAAACTTTCTGTATGTTCTTTTATAAATTTATGACTTGTGGGGATGGTTGGTTCGGAATTTGAAAGTGTTCAGGTTGAAATCGAAACACTTGGTTCCTAGAGTTGGCATTAAAATGCTAAGTTTGACTTCGGTCAATATTTTGAGAAAATGAGCCAGGAATAGAATTTTGATGATTCCAACAGCTCCGTATGGTGATTTTGGACTTAGGAGTGTATTCGAAATTTTATTTGGAAGCCCGTAGTTAAATTAGGCTTGAAATGGCTAAAATAGGAATTTAAATTTGGAAGTTTGACCGGGGAGTTGACTTTTGATACTGGAGTCGGAATTCAGTTTCGAAAATTTTCATAGCTCCGTTATATCATTTATGACTTACGTGCAAAATTTGAGGTCAATCGGACTTGATTGGATAGGTTCTGGCGTCGTTTGTAGAAATTGAAAGTTTCAAAGTTCATTAGGCTTGAATCTATGTGTGATTCGTATTTTTAGTGTTATCGGATGTGATTTGAGGACTCGAGTAAGTTCGTATGATGTATTAGTACTTGTTGTTATATTTGGTTGAGGTCCCAAGGGGCTCGGGTGAGTTTCGGATGCTTAACGGATCATTTTTGGACTTGGCTTGATAGGTGAAGTTCTGGTTTCTGCAGGTTCTTGTTTCCTTCTGCGCGATCGCGTGAGAAGGTATGCGATCGCGTAGGGTTAATTGGGATCTGAAATTTTGTGCTATGCGATTGCGTAGGGTTATTAATTAAATAATTTTACCTTGTTATTTAATTATATGCAACAACGATCTACACAATTTAAAGACATAATCTTTCACATTTAGCCCGTGTACACACTCGGCACCTTGTGTACACGACTTTCAATATAATAACCCACGCGATCGCATAGCACAAAATTTCATCTGCCCAATTAACCCTACGCGATCTCATACCTTCTCATGCGGTCACGTAGAAGGAAACCAGAACCTGCAGAAACCTGAACTTCAACTATCAAGCCAAGTCCAAAAATGATTTGTTAAGCATCTGGAACTCACCCGAGTCCTTCGGGACCTCAACCAAATATAGCAATAAGTCCTAATAAATCATAAGAACTTAGTCGAGTCCTCAAATCATATCCAACAACACTAAAAACACGAATCACACATAGATTCAAGCCTAATGAACTTTAAAACTTTCAATTTCTACAAACGATGCCGGAACTTATCAAATCAAGTCCGATTGACCTTAAATTTTGCACGTAAGTCATAAATGACATAACGAAGCTATGAAAATTTTCAAAACTGGATTTCGACTCCGATATCAAAAGTCAACTCTCCGTTCAAACTTCCAAACTTAAATTCCTATTTTAGCCATTTCAAGCCTAATTTAACTACGGACATCCAAATAAAATTCCGAACAAACTCCCAAGTCCAAAATCACCATATGGAGCTGTTGGAATCATCAAAATTCTAATCCGGAGTCGTTTTCTCAAAATATTGACCGAAATCAAACTTAGCATTTTAAGGCCAACTCAAGAAACCAAGTGTTCCGATTTCAACCCGAACACTTCCAAATCTCGAACAAACCATCCCCGCAAGTCATAAATTTATAAAAGCACATACGGGGAGTTTTATTTAGGGGAACGAGGTTCTAAAAGTAAAAATGATCGATTGGGTCATTTTATTCTCCACCTCTTAAACAAACATTCGTCCTCGAACGGGTTTAGAATTATACGTAGAGTGGAGAAAAGATGAGGATAACAGTTGCGCATCTCATGCTCAGTCTCCCAAGTCGCCTCCTCGACCGGATGACCCCTCCACTGAACTTTCACGGAAGAAATGTTCTTTGACCTCAGCTTTCGAACCTGCCTGTCCAAAATAGACACTGGTTCCTCAACATAAGATAGATCCTTGTCCAACTGAACTGAACTGAAGTCTAACACATGAGACGGATCGCCGTGATACTTCCGGAGAATAGAAACATGGAATACCGGATGAACTACAGAGAGACTAGGTGGTAATCTAAGTCTGTAAGCCACCTCTCCATCTCTTTCAAGAATCTCAAAAGGCCCAATATACCTAGGGCTCAACTTCCCCTTCTTCCCGAACCTCATCACACCCTTCTTAGGCGAAACCCGGAGCAAGACCCGCTCACTAACCATGAATGCAACATCACGAACCTTCCGATCCACATAACTCTTCTGTATGGTTTGGGCTATACGAAGTCGATCCTGAATCAATTTAACCTTTTCCAAGGCATCCTGAACCAAGTTTGTACCCAATAGCCTAGCTTCGCCCGGTTCGAACTAACCCACTGGAGACCGGCACCACCTACCATACAAGGCTTCATACGGAGCCATCTGAATGCTCGACTGGTAACTGTTGTTGTAAGAAAACTCCGCAAATGGTAAGAACTGATCCCAAGCACCCCCAAAATCTATCACACACGCACGAAGAATATCCTCAAATATCTGAATAATACGTTCGGAGTGCCCGTCCATCTGAGGGTGAAATGTTGTACTCAACTCTACCCGAGTACCCAACTCACGCTGTATTGCCCTCTAGAACCGTGATGTAAACTGCGTACCCCGATCAGAGATGATAGATACTGGTACGCTATGAAGTCTAAAAATCTCGCGAATATAGAGCCAACTGTTCGGAAGAATAGGTAGTCATCACAGGAACAAAATGAGCTGACTTGGTCAACCTATCCATAATCACCCAAACTGCATCAAACTTCCGCTGAGTCCGTGGAAGTCCAACAACGAAATCCATAGTGATCCGCTCCCATTTCCATTATGGAATCTCTAACTTCTGAAGCAATCCACTCGGTCGCTGATGCTCATATTTCACTTGTTGACAATTTAGACACCAAGCTACATACTCCACTATGTCTTTCTTCATCCGTCTCCACCAATGGTGCTGTCTCAAGTCCTGATACATCTTTGCAACACCCGGATGAGTGGAGTACCGCAAACTGTGAGCCTCCTGGAGAATCAACTCACGTAAACTATCTACATTAGGCCCACATAGCCTGCCCTGCATCCGTAATACATTGGCATCTCCAATAGTGACTTCCTTGGCATCACCGTGCTGAACTGTGTCCTTAAGGACAAGCAGATGGGGGTCATCGTACTAACACTCCCTGATACGATCATACAGAGAAGACTGGGAAACCACACAAGCCAAAACTCGGCTCGGCTGAGAAACATCCAATCTAACAAATTGATTGGCCAAGGCCTGAACATTCAAGGCTAAAGGCCTCTTTGCTATCGGTAAATATGCTAAGCTACCCAAACTCTCCGCCTTATGACTCAAGGCATCGGCCATTACATTGGCCTTCCCGGGATGATAGAGAATAGTGATATCATAATCCTTAAGCAACTCCAACCATCTCCGCTGCCACAAATCAAGATTCTTCTGTTTAAACAGATGATGTAGACTCCGGTGATCGGTGTAGACCTCACAATGGACACCGTACAAATAATACCGCCAAATCTTCAAGGCATGAACAATAGTTGCTAACTCAAGGTCGTGGACCGGATAATTCTTCTCATGTACCTTTAACTGTCTGTACGCGTAGGCAATCACCCTACCGTCTTGCATCAACACTGTGCCGAGACCAATACGTGACCCATCACAATACACAGTATAAGACTCTGAACCTGCAGGTAATACCAATATTGGGGCTGTAGTCAAAGTTGTCTTGAGCTTTTGGAAGCTCTCCTCATATTCCTCGGTCCACCTAAACGGAGCACCCTTCTAGGTCAATTTGGTCATAGATACAGCAATAGAAGAGATACTGTCACGACCCGAAATTTCCACTTTCGGGACCGTGATTGCGCCTAACATTTCACTTGCTAGGCAAGCCAACGTTAGAATAATATTAGCCATTTTTGAACAATTTTAAATTTATTAATAACAAAAAAACCAATGCGGAAGTAAAGTTTGAAAGGTAGTGATTAATCCATAAAATTGGCTATGTCTAAATACCATCCCATAATTGGTGTCACAAGTGCACGAGCTTCTAAAATAATATAAATATAGGTCTAAATAAAATAAAGTTGTCTGAAAGCAAACACACAGCTAAAATAAGGTAGACTGGGTCTTCAGAACTGCGGACGCTGTGCAGTTATACCTCAAGTCTCCTCTGAATAGCTGAAATCTAAGCAAGTCTATGGTACGCCGCTGGGACCAACTCCGAAATCTGCACAAGAAGTGCAGAGTGTAGTATCAGTACAACCGATCCCATGTACTGGTAAGTGCCGAGCCTAACCTCGACGAAGTAGTGACGAGGCTAAGGCGGGTCATTTACATTAACATGTACGCAATAATAGTAATAACCACAATAATAGAAATAAATCAGGTAACTCATTTTAATAGTTGAAGCCAACTCAGCAGTCATAACCAATTATTATTTCAATCAATTTTCGTTGCAGCGTGCAATCCACTCCCACAATATATTCATATTCAATTCTGTTGCGGTGTGCAACCCGCTCCTCCAATATATTTATTTTAATCAAGTGTGTTGCGGCGTGCAACCCGATCCCCCAATATATACTTTTAAATAAGTTTGTTGCGGCGTACAATCCGATCCCCCAATATATATTTACTTTCATTTCCATTGTGGCGTGCAACCCGATCCCCCAATATATTTTAACAACTCATAAATATAATAAATATTACTCCAATGAGAAACTATTAAGCATCAAGGAACACAATAATTATAATTTATTTATGAACAAACAATGGCAGTTAGCAATTAATTGTGAAAATTATGGAGAAAATAGGCAGTTTAATATTTAGTATGCTAAATGTCAAATACCAATTAAGACACATAAGTTAAATAAGCATGTAACAATTATTGCAGGAATTCAAAAATTAATATTTGACAAAGAATATGAGTGAAACAATTAATATAATAATTCATTCATGATTTAAAATAATTTATGATTTTTCAAATAATTATGCAAATAATTAATTTGACTACGTATAGACAATCGCCACCTTGCCTATGTGTGATTCACATGCATCTCACATAATAAATAATTTAAGGGTTCTATTTCCTTAAGTCAAGGTTAACCACGACATTTACCTCGCTTTGCAACCTAATTTCAAGAATCCAATAAACCTTTGCCTCGCGAATTCATGTCCAAAATCCTCAAATCTAGTCATAAACAATTCAATATACTCAATACAAATTGTAGGAATTAATTCCATATGAATTTATAAATTTTTTGGATACAAATCCGAAATTCATTTTAAAAATCAACAGTGGGACCCACGTCTCAAATCCCAGAAAAACTCGCGAAATCCGAACACTCGTTCTGATACGAGTTCAACCATATAAAAATTATCAAATTCCGATGTCAAATGGACCTTCAAATCTTAAATTTTTGTTTTTTGAAGATTTTATAAAAATCTGATTTTTCTCCCAAAATTTCACGGATTCTTGATATAAATGAGTATGGAATCATGAAATATAAATAATATAGGATAAGGAAGACTTACCCCTAATGTGTTCCTGTGAAAATCGCCCAAGAAACACCTTACCCAAGCTCAAAAATGGACAATGGTTGAAAATGGGACGAATCCCATTTTCCAGAACTTAAGTTTTGTTTCTCGAATGTTTATCCTTCACGAACGCGGTCAGTGCCTCGCGTTCACGAAGCACAAATTTGTTCTGTCCAATTTTACCCTTCACGAATGCGAGGGTTACCTCGCGAACGCGAAGCTTGCCTGGCTTGGCCTTTGCGAACGCGAGCTGCCCTTTGCGAACGCGAAGGAAAATTTCTCTCCGGTCATTTACCTTTCGCGAACGCGAGGCTTCAATTGCAAACGCGAAGTTTTGCACCTCGACCCTTCGCGAACGCATTCCCTCTGTCACGAACGCAAAGCACAAAATGTGCTGATCCAATTTACTCTCGCGCGTTCGCGAGAGTACCTTCGTGAACGCGAAGAAGAACACACCAGAAGCCTGAAGTCTGCAGCAAACCAGATTTTTCTAAGTACGAAATCATCCCGTAGCCTATCCGAAACTCACCCGAGCCCTCGGGGCTCCAAACCAAACATGCACACAAGTCCTAAAATATCATACGAACTTGCTCGCGCGATCAAATCTCCAAATTAACACCTTGAACTACGAATCAGACACCAAATCAAAAGCAAATTTTCAAGAAAACTTTAAAACTTATATTTTCACAACCGGACTTCCGAATCACGTCAAATCAACTTCGTTTCTCACCAAATTCGGCAGACAAGTCATAAATATTATAGTGAACCTATACCGGGATCCGAAACCAAAATATGAACCTGGTGTCAATAAATCCAATATCAGTAAATTCGTAAAAATCATTAAGCTTTCAAACTTTTAAATTTTTATCAAAATTTCATATCTCGGGCTAGGGACCTCAGAATTCGATTCTGGGCACACGTCCAAGTCCCAAATCATGGTATGGACCTATCGGAATTGTCAAAATACTGATCCGAGTCCGTTTGCTCAAAATGTTGACCAAAGTCAACTTAGTTGAGTTTTAAAGCTCTATTTCACATTTTGATCCATTTTTCACACAAATATTTTCCGAAAGCTTATGCGGAATACGCACGCAAGTCGAGGAATGATAAATAGTTCTTTTTGAGGTCTTAGAATACATAATTAATTATTAAATTTAAAGATGACATTTTGGGTCATCACATTCTCCACCTCTAAAACAAACGTTCGTCCTCGAACGAAGTTATAAAAAGTACATGAGCTGGTGAAAAGGTGTGGATATTTACTCCGCATTTCTCGCTCGGACTCCTAGGTAGATGCCTCTACCGGCTGACCTCTCCGGTGCACCCGAACTGAAGGATAACTCTTAGACCTTAACTGTCGGACCTACCAGGCTAGAATAGCTACCGGCTCCTCCTCATAAGTCAAATCTTTGTCCAATTTGACTGAGCTGAAATCTAACACATGGGATGGATCACCATAATATTTCCGGAGCATAGACACATGGAACACCGGATGAACCGCTCATAAACTAGATGGTAATGCAAGCTTGAAGGCTACTTCACCCACCCTTTCAAGAATTCCAAAGGGTCCAATATACCTAGGGCTCAACTTGCCCTTATTTCCGAACCTCATTACACCTTTCATAGGTGAAACCCAGAGTAATATTCTTTCTCCAACTATGAATGCAATATCACGAACTTTACGGTCGGCATACCTCTTTTGCCTAGAATGAGATGTGCAAAGTCGATCCTGAATAACCTTGACCTTATCCAAGGCATCGTGTACCAAATCGGTACCCAACAACCGAGCCTCTCTCGGTTCAAACCAGCCAACTGGCGAACGGCATTGCCTTCCGTATAATGCTTCATATGGATCCATCTGAATGCTCGACTGGTAGCTATTATTATAAGCAAACTCCACAAGTGTCAAGAACTGATCTCAAGAACCTCCAAAGTCTATAACACAAGCGCGAAATATATCTTCCAATATCTGAATAGTGCGCTCTGACTATCCATCTGTCTATGGATGAAATGTTATACTCAACTCAACCCGCGTGCCTAACTCACGTTGTACAGCCCTCTAGAAGTGTGAGGTAAATTGCGTACCTCGATCTGAAATAATAGACACGGGCACACCGTGTAGGCGGACAATCTCACGAATGTAAATTTCAGCTAACCGCTTTGAAGAATAGGTAACTGCCAGTGGAATGAAATGTGCTGACTTGGTTAACCTGTCCACAATGATCCAAACTGCGTCAAATTTTCTCTGAGTCCGTGGGAGTCCAACAACAAAATTCATAGTGATACGCTTCCACTTCCACTCAGGAATTTCTAACTTCTGAAGCAAACCGCCAGGTCTCTGATGCTCGTACTTGACTTGCTGACAATTTAGACACCGAGCTACATATGTAACTATATCCTTCTTCATTCTCCTCCACCAGTAATGTTCCCATAAATCTTGATACATTTTTGCGGAACCTGGATGAATAGAACACCTAGAACTGTTTGCCTCTTCAAGAATCAATTCACGAAGCCCGTCAACATTAGGTACACAAATATGACCCTACATTCACACAACTCCATCTTCCTCCACAGCAACCTATTTGGCATCACCGTGTCCCTAAGTATAAGCAAATGAGGATCATCATATTGCCGCTCTCTGATACACTCATATAAAGAAGATCGAGCGACTGTGCAAGCTAGAAACCGACTATGTTCCAAAACATCTAACCTCACGAACTGATTAGCCAAAGTCTGAATATATGTAGCTAATGGTCACTCACCAAATCGAAATATACGCAAGACTGCCCATACTCACAGTCTTTCTACTCAAAGCATTGGCCACCACATTGGCCTTTCCGGGGTGATACAAAATGGTGATATCATAGTCTTTCAAAAATTCCAACCATCTTCTCTGCCTCAAATTAAGATCTTTTTGTTTGAACAGATACTGAAGGCTACGATGATCAGTAAATACCTCAAACGAGACACCGTAGAGGTAATGCCTCCAAATCTTCAGCGCATGAACAATGGCTGCCAATTCTAAGTCATGAACAGGATAATTCTTCTCGTGAACTTTCAACTGCCG
>AWOL01S0059782.1:0-42197 GCA_000715115.1 Nicotiana otophora
AGTGCAGTATGTTGAGTTTGTAGGCCTGGTATGTATAATTTGGTGGTTTGTCAGCTGTAGTAGAGATGATGGCCTTGTCGGCCTAGCTTTATATTGATGTTTAGTTAGCGCTAGTTTTCATTCAGTTTTATATTTTGCTTTGCAAATTGTCTTGCAAGGTTTGCCCCATGGCCAAAGTATGACATTATACGTTCAGAGTCCCTTAGTCGCAATTTGGTACGCCAGGTGCCTAGTATCACAACCCTCTTAATAAACTTTCTACTGACGTGGTTGTTGAAACTAGGCCTGCCTTGGACGACTGGAATAACTTTTGTAGGAACCCCGTGCAAAAGGTGCACTGAAAGATGACTATCTGGTATGAGTGTTTTAAAATCCCTGGCTAGCTAGTGCACTACGTGAAACCTGAATCGCATGCTGAGCTGGTCGACTGACAAAGCCTCTACCATGATAGATCTTGCCCCTATAGTAGGATCCACTTAATCCTCCAAAACCATGAGGCTTCTTAGCCTCCCTATCCTCCTTCTCCTACCTGCGGATACACTTTAACCTCCTAGCAATCTATTACATCCTGATGAAATGCATTCCCAGTCTCATTCTCCCATGCTATCCCAAATCTAAGGTTGTAGGTGAGTCCCTCAACAAATCTACGGACACTCTCGTTCTCATTAGAAAAAAAAGAGCTACATTACAGTATAACTTGGTAAACCTCATAGCCTATTAGGTCACCGCCATACCCTCCTGGAAAAATTGCTCAAACTCATTACACAGCTCGTCTCTGTAGGTTTGTGGGATAAACTCCCCCAAGAAAAGATCTGTGAATTGGGACCATATAATTGATGTTGCATCAACTTGCCTACTCACCTCGTAAGTTTGCAACCATTTGTATGCCCGTCTCGTCAACTGAAAAGTAGTAAAGTCGACTTGTTCGACATCACCAAACCCAAAGTAGCAGAATTCGATGACACTTATATAAGAATAACAATGCATCCTGAGATGCCTCTCCACTGAACTAGGGAGGATGAAGTCTCTGGAACCTCTCCAACCTCTTCTGCTCCTCATCAGACACAACTGGCCCTACTTCAGGTTGAACATCAACTACTAGCTACACCGGCACAACAGCTGGTGTCTGATAAATATGAGCTAGCTGCTATGGTGTATATGCGGCGGGATTTTAGGCTCCTCCCCTACTCTGTGAAGTAGCTGGTGCAACCAGAATCAACCCTACATAGGCTAAACCCTCGAATATACTCATAAAGTGAGCCAAAGTCTCCTAAAGCTCTGGTATAGCAATAGGCCCCTCGGGTGCACGCTCAACATGCTCTGGCTACTGATACTGACTAGAGCTACTAGAGGCTCCACAAGTTCTCTAGATGCAACACGTGCCCCACCTCACGCGGCTATAATAGGGGGCACTGGTGCCTGCTCAGATTATCTAGTAGGACATGTCCTCACTATTTGTTAGAGAATAGAAGAGTAAAGATTCATATTTTAGAATAAATAAATTCGCACGATAAAGAATGAAAAGAAATGAAGTTTTCTAATAGTACAGTAGCCTCTTGAAGATAAGTACAGACATCTCTGTACCAATCAGCAAGACTCTACTAGACTTGCGCATGACTCATAGAACCTATGAACCTAGAGCTCTGATACCAACTTTTCATGACCCGGAATCCCACCAACGATTGTGATGGTACTTAACCCCTAAGACTAGGTACGTCAATCACACAATGATATAAAATATCAAAATAAGATATAATAAGTATGAATTGAACATAACAGCTAACTAATGTCTCAGCAAGCCCAAAATAGGTACATAAGCGGAACTTCCCTAAAACCAGGTAATACATAGTAATGAGCTCTAACTGAATACATGGCGCGAGTCTCAATAAGTACGATATCATCTGAAAGTAATACAACAGTATGGAAATAAGAGAACGGGACTCCAAGTGGTCTGCGACATCTATGCAACACTACCTTGACTATTCCAGAACAATCAAAGCTCACTCTTAAGGACCGCTACCTCCAGCACCCCGATCTGCACAAACATGTGCAGAAGTGTAGTATGAGTACTGGACAACATGTACTCATTAAGTATCTAGACTAACATCGGTAAAGGAGTGACGAGGTACTAATCATGTGATACTCACTAATCAAAGGACCTGTGCAAAAACTCAAATAACAAGTAACAAGAATATAACGAGAAGTAGTAATACCAATGCAACAAAATAAGAGTTATCAACTCATCATAGGTAAATCACATTCGCAAAGAATTATCAGTCAATATCAAAGGCATAACGTAGCATGTTAAAAACAACGTGAAATCATGTAAAGTGCATATCAAGCATAAAGAATCCACTTGCTCAATCCGGAATATCACCCTCATACTCACATTTCATCAACAAGAATGCCACCCCTATTCCGCCACATGTGCATAATCAAGGATGCCGCCCTTATTTCGCTACAAGTGCATAATCAAGGATGCAACACTTATCCACCGCATGCGCATAACAATAATCACAATCGCACGGAAGCACTTCGTGCCAACAACCAATCAATCTGCCTAACATGTCCACATGAGCCATCATCATAACAACATAATATACCAAATTACCATCAAGAGACATACACTCATAATTATTCAACGAGGTGCACAAGGACATGACAATAGTAAATAGTGGATGAGTGTTCAACATAAAAGCATATTATGGCTAAATCATTTTAGTAGTAATTCCACAAATGTCCATCTTGGCAAATTAGAAAAAATAATAATCCTAAAACATGATCTATAACATGAAAGGATAAGCTCTCGTGGACAAACAAAGGTTTTCATGTGCATCATAGAGGACACACAACCAATTCAAGGCAAACAGGAAGCCTAAAGTCTTATCCAGTCATTTTTCGTACATAACACCCGCATATATGCTCACACCTTGCATATATGTCGCATCACATACACTACATTTAGACAATTAAGGTTCAATCCTAAGGGTTATATCCTCACACAATGTTAGGCGAGATACGTACCTCAATAAGCCCAAATCAACCCTAAAAAATAACCTTTCTTTTAAAATCCACCTTTGTCTGGCTCAAATCTAGCAAACATAACTCAATAACCGGAAGAAGTGACGAGGTACTAATAATGTGATAATCACTAATCAAAGGACCTGTGCGAAAACTCAAATAACTAGCAACAAGAATATAACGAGAAGTAGTACTACCAATGCAACAAAATAAGAGTTACCAACTCATCATAGGTAAATCACATTCGCAAAGAATTATCAGTCAATATCAAAGACATAACGTAGCATGTTAAAAACAACGTGAAATCATGTAAAATGCATATCAAGCATAAAGAATCCACTTGCTCAATCCGGAATATCACCCTCATACTCACATTTCATCCACAAAAATGCCACCATTATTCTGCCACATGTGCATAATCAAGGATGCCGCCCTTATTTCGCTACAAGTGCATAATCAAGGATGCAACACTTATCCACCGCATGTGCATAACAATAACCACAATTGCACAGAAACACTTCGTGCCAACACCCAATCAATCTGCCTAACATGTCCACATGAGCCATAATCATAACAACATGATTTGCCAAATTATAATCAAGAGACATACACTCATAATTATTCAACAAGGTACACAAGGATATTACAATAGTAAATAGCGGATGAGTGTTCAACATAAAAGCATATTATGGCTAAATCATTTTAGTAGTGATTCCACAATTGTCCATCTTGGCAAATTAGGAAATACTAATCCTAAAACATGATCTCTAGCATGAAAGGATAAGCTCTCGTGGTCAAACAAAGGTTTTCATGTGCATCATAGAGGACACACAACCAATTCAAGTCAAACAAGAAGCCTAGAGACTTATCTGGTCATTTTTCGTACATAACACCCGCATATATGCTCACACCTTGCATATATGTCGCATCACATACACTACATTTAGACAATTAAGGTTCAATCCTAAGGGTTATATCCTCACATAATATTAGGCGAGATACGTACCTCAATAAGCCCAAATCAACCCTAAAAATAGCCTTTCTTTTAAAATTCACCTTTGTCTGGCTCAAATCTAGCAAACATAATTCAATAACATCAAACAATGCTATATGAATCAATTCTAAACAATAAAGTTCCAATCTTTATCTAATTTTTAAAAAGTCAACAAAAGTCCAACCTGGGCTCACACAATCAAAACCTAGGTTAATGGGTAGATACCTACTACCCACAACCCCAGGGGTCCAAATGTATGATTAGATTCCAAAAATGAGTCCAAATCTACAAAAATTCTCAATTTGTATTTTCCAAAACATAGTCAACCCCCCCCCCCCAAAATATATTAACTTTAATCTAGGTGTAATAATCTATGAGACACAAGATATAATATCAAAATCAAGTATACATCACTTACCCTCCTGCCTTGTGTGAAAATCCCCTCAAAGAATCTCCCTTCTCCACGTCTAAGGTTCCAAATATGTGAAAATAGGTCTAAGTCCTGAAGTGCTTCTTTATTAATCAACTGCAGAAGTCGCAAATGCGATCAGGGGTTCGCAATCACAAGCCTTGAAAATGTGAGTAAAGACTCGCAAATGCAAGCTAGCTCTCTCATCATCAGATGTCATAAATGAGACCAGGAGAGTCGCAATGCGACCAAACGTCGCAAATGTGATATTCCCTTCGCAAATGCGTATTTCGCAATTGCGACACTAGATTCACAAATGTGAAGCTGGCCTTCCTAAGAACCCTTTGCAAATCTGATCAGGACTTCGCATTTGCGGACCATCGCAATTGCAAGGCCTACGGCACCAATAGAGCTAAACCTACCGAAAATCAATGTGAAACTCACCCGAGACCCTTGCGCCCAACACCAAACATACACACAAGTATAAAACCTTTATACAAACTTGCTCATAAGCTTAAAACATAAAAATAACATCCATAACCATTAATCAAACACCAATTCACATTATCCAAGCCTTCAAGTTCAAAACATCAAATATTCACAACCAAGCGCCCGATTCCTACCGAACCAACTCGAAATGCAACCAAACTTTGCACACAAGTTCTAAATGAAGAAATTGACTATTCCAATTCCCTTAATGACAATCCGAACATGATAGCCTCAAAGTCAACTCATGGACATAGTTATGAACTTCCTAAACCTTTAAATTTCAAACCTTCGGCAATTAGAACCAAATCAACCTAGGAACCTCCAAATTAAAATTCCGGTGTACGCCTAAGTCCA
The DNA here is from genome assembly GCA_000715115.1 of Nicotiana otophora. Lineage (NCBI taxonomy): Eukaryota > Viridiplantae > Streptophyta > Magnoliopsida > Solanales > Solanaceae > Nicotiana > Nicotiana otophora. Next base: position 5,268 of record AWOL01S0059782.1, read on the forward strand.
AAATCACCACACGCATCTATTTAAAATATTAAAACATGAATCTGAGGTCATCTATACAAAAGTAAAACCTTGGTCAACTCTTACAACTTAAGCTTCTAACAACAGAACCAAGTGTTCCAATTCGCTCCAAAACATGCATGAAACCAAACCAACCATCCCTGCAACTCATAAAATAACATCTAAGCATATGGGAATGTCAAATGGGGCAATGTCAAACACACAAAGTGACCGGACGGGTCATTATAAGTACCTAGCAAAGAAGCGTTATCCGGAAAGGATGCATCACAATCCAATGATGTACCCTCTCACACACACTTTCCATTCCATAGCTTCGTCGAACACGGTGGGTAATCCTCTCAACGGGATTCCCGAAAGGCCTCGCCACGAAGGTATTACTTGGATCTACCTAGCCTGTGAGAAACCTTAAAGTCTTTTTTGGATCAGTAACTGAGTCTGAATAACAAAATGGATATGACGTTCGATGCATCAACTGGGAGTAAACACCGTAATAGCACTCCAGAACCACAGACTGTGGTGGTCATAGTCACAAAATCCTCCATATCACTACTCAAAGCTTCAAGGGTTCTTGATAACTCTGCGGCCTATGGGTCAGGTATGTTTGAAAATGTTGAGTTACAAAATTTAATTTTAACCCTGCAGCAATAAATCAAGGAGAAAAACAAAAGGATTGAGCATATCCCTGGGTCCCACCTATCATCAAAGGCATTGACATTAGCAAGTACTCACAACCAATAGAAGCTAAGTACGGCTCCGTTGCCAATCCTCAAGAAGTTCAAATTGCTGGATATCCCAAAATATGATGGGACCTGGTATCCACATGACCACGTCATGCCGTATACAATGGAATAAAGAGAAACGACCTCACCAAGTAGCTCGGCCAACATTATTCAAATGCGAGTAATCAAGGAGATTCATCTTAAGTATTGGATTACTGTTCTAAGTCATGGTAGGGGATCTGGCCTACAATACCATCCCGGGAAGACTATGGATACATAACATGGATGTGGTACCATCAACCTTGCACCAAGTTATAAAATTCCCTATAGCATAGGGGATAGAGAATCTAAGGAGAGGAAAGAACAGCCTGGAAGTTAACTCAATCACAGCCGCCAGTATCGTTCCTAAAGGGAAGGTAGATAATTATCAACTACAACAACTTGTGCCAGTGCAAAATGGATTAGCGTTCGAAGATCGAATCGTTAAGTCGGAAAAAACAAGCGCTGCTATTTCAACCATTACAAACATGAATAAGTAATCTTATTCATCCATGGGCTAGTTGGAAGGTCTATATTTATTCGAGACTGACCCCCGAATAGAAGCATACGTTTATTGAATTTTTACGTGACAACTCTGTTTGTTTTGCTTGGTTTCATACAGACTGTGGGCTCAGCTCCCATCTTCTCCCTTTAGCTGGAAGAAGCTTTAAAATATTTCTTCCTCTTACCTTGGGCGGACTCTGGTGCTTCAAAACAGGACCTCAACGCCAAAGAGGACAAAGCCTATACAACAATAGTAACATGATCGATCTGTTGTTTATCTATGATGTTTTTAAAAACAAAGACCGACTAACACATAGGAAATGAAAATATAGAGAAAGAAAACTCAAAGAATAGACTGAGGAATGATAAAAACAATGATGCCAATTGTGTATATTTATAGGCAAAGGAAAAAGCCAAGAATCTCTAGAGAATTGAGCTAACACCAGTCACTAAGAGTAGCCTGCATTGCCTATGAAAATTCTACAGGCAGAGCATGTGAACGTGTCAAGAGCATTAATAAGAGATTGTGTACATCTCTCGCCAATTACGGGTCAAATCACTGCCACATTAGGAAAATAATCTCACGAAGGATGAAATCAGATGAGTGCTCGTCAAGAGGTTTGAAGAGACCCTGACAACGGGAGCACTAATCTAGTACTCCCACTTATCTGAAAATTCTATTAGTACTTTTGCTGAACTTGCAGATGCTTCCATCAAGGCGTACTCTGGATCCTAAAAGGGGAAAAACCAAGTGGAGGATTATTCATAGTCATGCAGGGAAAAACATAATCGCTCCGAGATTTCATACTTGATTTTTGAGGGAGACAATGATGCTTCCTGAAGTACCATACAATTGCGCCGTTGTGGCTTTTACACGACATCATAACCCGAGTAGCTCCGAAGCTTCATAGTAACTGAAAGAAAGCTTACGGGAATTCCCTGCCAAAACATGAAATGATGTATATCACAAGTACAACACTAAGCTCTGAATAGAGGATAACATCTTAGTACTATCAGGATTTGAAGCCAAAGAGGCAGTGGGATATACCCATCAGAACAAAGTATTTTTTGAGACGGGATGATCACAAGTATTGAGATTCTAGATCTCGGTATGAACCATATTCTAGTCCCATGCGCCGGAAGAATGAAAAAAGGACCAAATCGAGTCGTGACGATAGAAATCTCGAACGGAAGAATGGTACAATGCTTCATCGATTAGAAAAAGAACTAGAAACATCAAAAATCGGTGATTATCATCTCCGATCAAAGTTAGCCGACTACAAATTCAATGTCAGCACCACCGATCTGGTGGTGATGCTCAGGGAAATGGGGGAAATAGTAAGATGGCAAAAGGAGATGAGAATGGACCCATATAAGCATATACAAACATTCTGGTGCGAGTTCCACAGTGACCATTACTACAAAATCTCTGACTACAGGGTCTTGCAAAATGAAGTAGAGTGTCTCCTAAATCAGGGGTACCTCACTAAGCTCTTCAACGAAAAGGGAAGAAATCGTATATGAAGAACCGGAGAAATGAGGAACCACCACGAGCTCCATCTCTAAAGTGTGTGGTCAATATCATCTTTGGAGGCGAAACAGTGAATGGTGTCACACAAGCTCTCAAAGGTATCCATCACCTATGAGAAGCGACCTGACCGATCCTCGCTAGATAAGAAATCACATTCAATGATAAGGACGTAGCTAGACTGCTCGTGCCATACAACGATGGAGTGATAATTACTATATGAATTGTTGATAGTGTTATTAGACATGTTTTAGTAGACCCATGTAGATTGTCCAATATCATTAAAATATGAGTAATCAAGGAGATGAAGACTAAGGATTGGATTATCCCAAAAACACTACTACTCTCCGGATACAATAACTCTGTAAAATAACTAAAGGAGAGAACACCTTGAGGACCTTCGCAGAAGGTGTAACTAGAGATACTCCGTTACCAGTCGTGGTAGGGGACATGGCCTACAACGCCATATTGGGAAGACCATGGATACATGACATGGATGCGGTACCGTCAATCTTGCACCAAGTTATAAAATTCACTTTATCGCGGGGGATAGAGAGATCTAAGGAGAGCAAAGAATAACCTGGAAGTTAATTCAATCACAGCCACCAGTATCATTCCTAAAGGGGAGGAATATAAATATCAACTACAACAACCTGTGACAGTACAGGTCAAATTAGTTTTCGGAGATCGAATCATTGAGTCAGAAAAAACAAGCATTGGCATTTCAACCATTAAGCACATGAATAAGTAATCTTATTCATCCATGGGATAGTTGGGAGGTCTATAGTTGTTCATCACTTACCCCCGAATAGAAACATAAGTTAATTAAATATTTAAGTGATAACTTTGTTTTGCTTAGTTTCATACAGACTGTGGGCTACATTTTCATCTTTTCCTTTTTGCTGCAAGAAGCTTTAACAACTTTCTTCCTCTTGCCTTGGGCGGACTCTGTTGCTTCAACAGAGGACCTTAGTGCCAAAGAGGACAAAACCTCTGCAATAGGAGCAACATGATTGACCTCTTGTTTATCTATGGAGTTTTTAAAAATAAAGAGAGACAAACACAGAGGAAATGAAATTATAGAGAATAAAAAATCAAAGAAGACATTGAGGAAAGATAAAAGCAACGATGCAAATTGTGTATATTTATAGGCAAAGGGCAAAGACAAGAATCTCTAGACAATCGAGCTAGCACCAATCACTAAGAGCACCCATCATTGCCTAGAAAACTGCCACTGGCAAAGCCTGTGATATTTTGCGATGTGTCAAGAGCATTCATAAGAGACTGTGCACATCTCTCGTCAAACACATGTCAAATCACCGCTATATTAGGGATACAAAAGAGAAATCTTTCTTGATAAGGATGCCTTTCAAGATTTTTCCTATTAGAAGTTTTCCCCTTATTGGGTAATTATTAGGAAGCATTCGAAGATGGGTGGACTACGATATTGGTAGAATAAGCCTATTTGATGGCTAGATCAATGGTTTTAGTGTAACTAGCTCAATTGATAGATAGATCTTAACTTGTGTAGCTCGGCAGAAGACTCTTTAGATATATTGCCATATGCAGGACTTAAGATTGGCGACTGTTCAAAAGATCATAGTCGATAATAGACTATTTCGATAAGTTGCCATACTCGACACTTAAGACGAGGGACTGTTCAAAAGATCACAGTTGTAAATGAACTCTTTCAATAAGTTACCATACCTGACACTTAAGATTGGGGAATGTACAAAAGATCACAGCCGGCAATAGTCTTTTACCGTATCCGGCAGTTAAGATCAGGGATTGTTCAAATTATTGCAGTCAGTTACGACTCTCAGAACATTGGTTATTGATCCCTTCTTTATTATCAATATTTAAAAATAACTCACACCCTAAAACAAAGAGGAGATGGCCACTTCATAGGAATCGGTAAAGTTAAAAAGCCAAATAAGGAATTCTTAAAATACTTTTTTAATTATGCGATAAATTAATTTAGGCTTATCCGATAAGACTGCAGCAATCATGACACGTAAGTATGCAAAAGTTAAAACAAAAAAGATTAAATAAATTGCTATTATAAAAGGCACAAAAGGTCCACCATTCAAAAACTATTATGAAGGATATCTTAAAGAGCCTCGTATTTCCGGCAGGGGTGATTAGGAGGAAGAAGGTAGAGAGGAAGAAAGATTAGTCACATGAGCTTGGGGAAAAGTTTGCGCTTCCGCACCCTCATTCCCGGGGGATACAATAGGGGCCTCGTCCTCATCCACGGCACCCCTCTTATCTCTGGACTCATCAGAGTCACCAGAGGTAGAGGAACTTAAAGATTTTTCTTCATCCAAAAAGGCATCTACCGTAGCAATTTATTCATCCAAGGAGAAAGTGTCACGATCCAAAATCCCATCAATGGCATCCATGGCGCCTAACCTGCTCGCTAGGCAAGATAACACACAACAATAACAATAGGATCCAATTATTAGGCCATTTAACTATTTCATGACATAAATGACAACCCGAAATAAATATCAATTCAATACCATAAATACATAATTCAATAACAAGGTCTAAACACGACCACAACTGTCTACAATAACAACAACAAACCCAGTGAAATACCATAAGTAGGGTCTGGGGAGGATAGTGTATATGCAGACCTTACTCCTACATGTAGAAAGGCAGAGAGGTTATTTCAGGGCGAGCACAACTATCTACAACGCCCAAAACCCAGTGGCACTACATCACGAGCATCTAATAAGAGCAGCTATAGTCAAATGAATAAATACACATGTCCCGAAAAAATACATTGACATAAATAAATATATAGGAAAGAGGGAAACCATGTGCTACGGATCAGATCAAGTCAAATAGCTCACCAAGAAGTTTCCAGTAATACTCCTACTCAGTTCAAGAGGGTATGGAAAATATCAATCTCAGATTCTTCACAAAAATGTGAAAAAGTATAATATGAGTACAAAATCACGGTACTTATTAAGTATCAAATCTAGCCTCGAAGAAGTAGTGGTTAGAGGTCAACTCTGACACCTATTAACAACTCAATAAGAATATGAGGTATAAATAGAGCAAGAAATAAAATATTATAGCATCAATCAGGTTTGTCAATAGAACCACAGTAAAACTAGAATAGAACCACAGTAAAATGAGAATAGAACCACAATAAAATAGTTCGAATACAACATCAATCATATCAATTCTTTCCATTATCATGATACGAATCAGTCCATAGTCATATAAATATAAGTTAGAGCCATTGCATGAGTCGACGCTACCAGTGCATGCTCACAATCCAACATCAAATCTCACAACAACACATTTGTATACATATATATCCGAAAATGGCCAAGTGTCTAAACCAGCACCAATCTCAACATATGCACTTACAGGGCCCAAGGTAACATGTGTAATCACCTGACTCCAGAGGGACGGTACCAATCTAAGTGTCATTGCAGCGTGCAAACCAATCCACATATAGTCATAATAATATTATGGCGTGTAACCCCATCCACCAATAAATACAATAACACAGTGTGCAACTCAATTCGCAATATCCTCGTAGTGGTGTGCCACTCGATCCACACATGTACCCGTGGTATTGTGCCACTCGATTCATATATAATACCATTGTAGCGTGCAACCCGATCCACACAACACATTAATATCCAATAGACCAGAAGAGAGATATTTAGAAAAATCAATTTCATGTCTTAAGAACCTGACTCAAACGAGAAAAGAAAATCGAACTAAAAGAGATCTCCTTTCGATGATTGAACTTGACTTTTATACCAAGATTGTAGCTGGACTTAACTATTCCTCCCTACTCAAAAGAGAGATTGACAATCTCGAGAACCTAAATAAAACTCCAAAAGTGAGTGTACCCTAAGGCAATGAAAGCCTCACTATCTTTATATGATTTTGCCGCCTGGTCTTAATGTGAAAGAAAAAAGTCATCCCGCCACAGCAGATATGTTGCTTCCTCTAACGTCACCGAGGAGATCTTGGCGGCTCTCAACCATAGAAAATTGTTTTATATATACAACAAATTTGTTCTCGAGTCACTAAACACAATTTGGTATTGAGCAAGTCCCAATTCAAATTTGGATCTTGACATGTCAGTTGTTTTTAATCGTAGGAATGTTTCTAGGAAGTTGGTGGACTAATCATGAATTAGGTCGGGGTGGCTGGTGGTTTTGGGAGAGTAACCACTGGGGTTTCCAACACTGATAGCTTAACTAATCAGATAGGCCGCTCTCTAAATCATTCCTAAATAAGTTAGGGGTATTAGCTCATAATATATGTGGTGCCAAAAGTCTCATCTTTTCACAATATTCAAATATCAAACTTATAGATTACGAGGCAATATAATTAAAGGCACCATATCAAAATAATAGAAATGCGGATATAAGCACATAAGGCTAATAGATGGCTATGGCTAATTATGCAATTCAATTTACCTCAATATTTAAATAAGTAATTTTATCGTTTAAGAGTCATATAATAATAATTATCATGAATGAGACAACTGATTTAACCATCAAATTGTGAATGAATAAGGCAAAGTATATGACTACAACCCGACGAAGAAGCTCAATATGGCAAAATAATCATTTATGCCCAATTCAACAAGTCATAACCTTAAGTATGCTTCTAAGTCATAATTACAAGTCATCATGTAGTCATAGATTCAATGAAAGCTAAATCTTTACTAGATATGGCCATAACCTAGATACGTATATACACTCGTCACCTAGCATATACGTGGCTCCAAACTGAGCAACAAGTAGAAAATAGATCACCTATGGAGAGAATTGTATCTTACAAGGATACACAATAGACTTACCTCTACCCGACAAGCTTTAATCAACAACAACCGCATTTTCCTTTCAAATCCAACATCAAACGACTCAAATCTAGTCAAATACTACTCAATAATATCAAATAAAGCAATAGGAATCAATTCCAATTAATAAAGCTTCAATATTTAATCAAATTCTTAGATGTCAATAAAAGTCAACCCGAGCTCACATGGTAAAACCTCGAGTCAAGGGATGGATCCGGACTACCCAGAACTCCAAGAGCCAAATATATGATTAGATTCCAAAACCGAGTCCAAATCGACTTCCAAATGTCCAATTTACACTCTCCAAAATTGTAGAAACAAACCCCAAGTTTCTTTTTCCAATTCCATAATCTGTGTAATAATCGATGGGAAAACAAGATATATTATCAAAATCAAGTAAATATCACTTACTCTTTTGCCTTGTGTGAATTTCCTTTTCAAAAATCGTCCCTCTCCAAGTCCAGGGCTCAAAATTTGAAATAATGGGCAAAATCCTGAAAACAAAAACTTCAGTAATCTGCCCAAAAGTACCTTTCACAAACGTGGCCACTCGAACACGTCCTCCACCCCGCAAATGCAAATATTAAGCGCCCAACCACGCTCTTCCTCTATGCGAACGCATGCACGCCTATGCGAACGCGGAGACCAGTCTACCAATATTTCGTGAATCGTAATGGACATCTGAACGTGCATAACAAAGCCCCAAGATCCCAAGATACACTATGTGAATGCGATCATCCCTTAGAGACCGCGAAGCAAATCAGAGGCATTGGAAAGACAAGCAATGCAAACTCATCCGAAATGGTCTGAACTCACATGAGCCCCTTGGGACCCCGTCCAATCATACCAGCAAGTCCAAATACATCATCCAAACTTATACAAATGTTCTAAATACCTCAAATAATATCAAAACCAATAATCATACATTAATTCATTCTCTTAACTTTCAAACATTCAAACTTCGTCGAACGCGCCCGAATCACACTTAGACAATCCGGATCACAACCAAACTTTGTATATAAGTTCCAATAAATCAAATGAACATATCCAAGGTCTAAAATCCACAATAAGAGTCTGATAGCACCAAAATCAACTCTGGGTCAAGGCTATGAATTCTCTAATTCTTTAAATTTTCAACTTTAAACAAATAGAGCCAAAACCTTTTAGGAACATACATATTTAAATCTAAACATACACCGAAGTCCAACTTTACTGTAGAAACTTATTGGAATCATCAAATCATCAACCAAGGTTATTTACACAAAAGTTAAACCTTGGTCAACTCTTCCAATTTAAAGCTTCCAAATTGAGAATCACTCTATCAAATAAATCCCGAACCTCACGAACATCGAAACCAACCATATGCATAAGTCGTAAAATATCATATGAAGCTAAACAAGGCCTCCGACCACCAAACGGACTGCTAGAGCTCAAAATGACCTGTTAGATCATTATAAAAAGCCTCGGAATAAACTTCATGGAGGGCCTTTTGGCGAGCTAGTAGGCAGGCATAATCTTTGTCTTCTTCCGCCCCCTCTTTAAAGTTCTTTAGTTCTGAGTCAACATCAGTCCATTAAGCTCAGAACATGTTTGTCACTACTTAAAGAACTCCAATCGGCCTGTAAGATCAACCACCTTTGTGGATAGCTTCCAGCATTGGTCCTCAAAGGCTTGGGTCTCGAAAAAAAGGGGACTCCATTCCTCCACCAAATTTAGGAGCGAATCTTTTTTCCTCTTAATGACAATCTCGAGGCTCTGCATCTTCTACTCCAACTCGTCGAATTAGCGGGAGAACACGATCGTTAAAGCCTTTTTATTGTACTCCAGCTGGCCAACCCTCTTAGAAGCCTCTTGGACCTCTGTGGACAAAGCCTCATTTCGCGCATCCCTCTTTTCCAGGGCTTGTATCAGCCTCTCGATCTCACGTGCATGCGTACATCTAAGAACATCTCCCATCGCAATTGTATTATGGAGCTGTGTGGCCACAAAGTTAACCTACAGAAAGCACTCTCTCAGAAAAGCATATAAATAGGAACTACCAGGGAGAAAAAAATATCCAGGATCGTACCTTAAATCCCAAGTACGTTACATGATTAGCAAGGGGCGGTGTTGTAGCCTTCTCTATATATTCATGCTCCAAGGGCCCAATAAAGCCTTTGAACTAGGGATCCACCTTTTTGGACCTCCGGAAGACATTCATGTTGGTGGGTATTTCAACCAACACTTATCTTCCAGGGGCAGTGATGTATTCAGTCTGCGAAAATGGAGGCACCTTAGGCAGAGTCGCAATGTAGGGGTCCACGTCGTCCCTGCCAAAGTCATGTTCCAAAAGAACTGTGGCCACCTTGTCAGTATGCTTGCTCAAAGATATCGCATTTGATTCCTCCTTTACCATCAGCTCCTTGCTAGACCTCTGCCTCAAGGGTGATTTCGGCAGGTCATCGTTCTCTACCAGAATAGTCGGAGGATTGAGCAGAAGTAAAGGACCCGCTTTCTCGGACTAATCTTGTAGCCAGAAAAGGGAACTTGTAGTCAGGACTCTGGAATGTTCCCTCCTTATTTTCTTGAGCCTTCCTCTTAGAGCTCTTCTCTTTCTATGATTTGGGCTTCAGGGCAGAAAGCCCTTCCCCGTCGGCTTTTTACTTGGCAAATATGATTGTCGTACAAGTTTGTGGCGCATTTTGAGATCTTGGACCTCAGCCCTAGCTGATGATTTCCTAGATCTTGTACCTACTACAGAACAAGAGGAACATTAGGAATACCATCAAACTGGAATCGCTAAAACATTACCTAGTTAAAGTGCTTGTACCGTGCTTTTTCGAGTCCCATCAGATAATGAGAGAAATCGCTTTCCACTCCTCACCTCCATGGTCATCGACTTTACAATATTACCAACCCACTCTTCTATATCTGGGAGAGGGCTGGGGACAGGCTCTAGAGCTGCTTTTATCACTCAAATCATAGAAATCTAATTCAAAACTTTCAAATTCTATTCTTCCATGAAAGGAAGATCACTTTCGCTCAATATGTCTCTGGTAGGCACTTTAACGAACCTCTCATACCATCTCTTGCCAAAATCATTTTCCACATATTCCAGAAAAGCACGAGTGTCTTGACTCACCAATGTCAACATTGACTCCTTATAAAGTTTTGGGCAATAAATTTAGATAAGATGCTTAAAGGAAAAACCATACACCACCTTCTCGGCAAGGAAACTCAGTCAGGCGATTGAGCACCACACACCTGGTGCCGGTTGATCCAAGCAGACATTGAATTCCATGCAAAGGTCCTTGATTACCGGGTCAATAGCTAGGCTGAACCCGACGGTGAACGAGTAGGTGAACAAGAACGAGAAGCCTTCCGGGTGTGTGGTTACATTCTCTCCTACTTCAGGGAGGGAAACTCGAACCTTAACTTCCCAGGCACAATAGTTTAGCACCACTGGGAGATGCTTTTCTTGTACAGTGAAAGAAAAAGTTTCAATCAGCCTTTTTGGAGTATTATTCCTGTAGTCGACAAAACCAAAAAGCTGAAGCGTCTTCAAAAGAACCTCTGAGGCTGTCAGTTCTTCTTGTTCCTTCTTGCCTTTGCCAAAGGCTTTCACAACCTTGCCCTTCTAAGTAAGGGCTGGTGCTAAAATCGTCAAGAATAAAGTGGTCAGAACCACTCCACTCGCATTCGTAGAGATCAACGATCCTTCTCTTGCTTCCATAGGAGGTCTCCTACTCCTTCTAGGGAGAATAGATGGTTCCTCCACCATCGTATCCTCCATATCCGCAGTGGCTACAGGAAGAGGAGCGATGCTGGTGTGCTCTAAGTAGCAATTATGTCCTGAGCGTTGATTGAATCATTTGGGAAGACATTAGAAGATAGTATAGGATGAAATCAAGAAGTAAAAAAAAAGTTGAAAATTGATAGGAAAGTGACAATGGAGATTGATAAATTTCAGAAAAACAGTTCAAATGCAAGGTAACAAAGGCAAGGAATGAGGAAGGTTCTTGTATATGATGCCATCATGACCTTGGTAACCGTTGTAGTGTTAGAATCCATCGATGCTCACCACGTATCCAGGACTGTAAATGGAAATTACTAGATGTCCTTTCAGATTCCAATAGTGACGGTTGTATGGAAAATCCTGCCAAATATCTCTCTGCAACATGCTAAAGATCATGCCACTTCCCGAACACTTCTAGAGAATTATCCGAAAAGTGAGGGACTATATATATTGGTAAAGATGTGGCTTTGATACGTGGATATATTGGATGGTGACACGTTATTCATTGTGATAGGTTTTATCTCGGGATCAGGATAGCGGTGGAGTTCAATGATCACGGAAAGTACTGATTATTCGGTGACCCCCTACTAGGAGAAATAAACGTCTTTCTTGGTTAAGCGCCCCATAGATAGATATAGAGGCTAACCAATAGAGTCATAACCCGAAACATGACATAGTCCTCAACTGCCCCCATAACGCGAGAAATTCACCTATACTCGTTATGCGAGATTTGTTGCCCGCGAGTATCTTGGATGTTGCTAGCCATTTGGAACAATGTGTGGGAGTGGGGATGATCATGTGAAAGTTAGACTTAGGCTATAAATACCCCCACTCGACTTACTTATGCATTCATTCACAATAGACTAATTTTACTCTTTATTTAATCCTGTTGTTGTCACAACCCCAAACCCCCTCCGTAGGATGTCGTGATGGAACCTAGTCTCTAAGAATAGGTAAAGCCTAACAGTATGCGGAAACATCAAATAAAAACATTAAATTTCAAAACAGCAACAATTTCATCAATAGACTATAAGCTCAATACGTACCATTTTCCAAAACCCGGTGCGATATAAGTCACAAGCTCTAGATACAATGATGAATAGTCCTATACATCACTGTCTATCAAAACATAAAGAAATAAGGAAAACAGGGTAAAAGGGGGCTCCGAGGCCTGCGGACGCGGGCAGGTGTACCTTGAAATCTCCAAAGTATCAACACAACGCACTAATATCAAGGCTGATAGGATGTACCTGGATCTGCACAAAAATATGTGCAAAAGCGTAGTATGAGTACACCACAATGATATCGAGTAAGTGCCAAGTCTTACATTAGTAGAGTAGTGCCGAGGCCCTACTGGAGATAATTAGAAACAAGACAGATAATATAATGACATAATGAAATACCAGGGAAGTGAAACAGTAAAGAATTTACTGAAACTAACAAAACGAAATCAAGGAAAGCTAATTCAACATGAAAGGACAACAATAATTTTACATCTTAAGGAAACAACAACCAACAATACATCAAATAATGAAGATCAACATGGGCACTCCTGAGGTACCGCCTCGTAGTCCCAAACCATAAAATAGCTCACTTTACTTATATCACTGCGGGGGCCTTTACGTTTTCCCGAAATAGCACCCTGCATTTTAGCCCACCTTATCACACCACATGGCTTCTAGTAGTTCCCCTACTAGCCACGCGTATCAATCCCACCTTATCTCACAGCATGCGTTTCAACATGTAGACCTTATACCACCAGATGCGTATCAATAATCACAATAACACGGAAGAAACCTCGTGCATCAATAACAACCATACGGCAAAAACCTCATGCAACAATAACAACCGTATGGCAGAAACCTCATGCAACAATAAAAACAGTACGGTAGAAACCTCGTGCAAACAGCTAAAAAATCACCTCAATAATAACACGAAATCCAAGACACAACAACTAAGTAAATAATATTTCACAACTTACACCTTTCCTCAAAAGAACCATGGCCTTGCAATTCAACACCAAACTCAACAACAAGATATTTCAAGTACAGCAATTTCACAAAAGGAGTTCCACAGTTAAGTAAGAAATACGAAAATCAAGAAAAGCAAGTAATTCAACCAAACATGTGATACAAGTTGCAAATAGGAGATAAGGCATGTAGACATGAGAAATTAGACTAAACATGATGACTATAACATGTTACAATAATTGAATTAAGGCATGAAAAGGAAACTACGTAGCTAAAATCAGAATTTCAAAATTTAGCCCGTGTACGCACTCGTCACCTTGCGTACACGGCCTTCACATATCACAAATTATCACAACAGTACCTAATCCTAAGGGGAATTTCCCCCAAAAAATGTTAGGCAAGTCACTTAACTCAAACCACCCTCGATCAATCAATTAGAAGGTCTTTTCCTCTATTTTCCAACTTCGAACGGCTAGAATCTAGCCTAAACAATTTCATACTATAAATATAACTATCGAAAAAACATTTAAATAATGAAATAATGATCTTAGCTAAGAATTGAAAAATCCCTCCAAATAGTCGACCAGGGCCCACGTCTCGAAACCCAACAAAATTAATAAATCCAAACACCCATTCGATATTGAGTCCAACCATACAAGAATTACATAAATCCGATACCAATATCTCCCTCAAATCCCCAAAAGTTGGCCTAAGAAGTTTCCTCCAATTTTCCCCAATTTTTCAACCCAAATCTCTAATTAACTAATAGAATCAATGATAGATTAAGAGAATTTAATCAAAAACAAGTTAAGTACTCGTACCCCAACAAACCTTCTGAAAATCTCTCAAAGGTTCGCCTTAAACCGAGCTATCTAAGTCCAAATGTGAAATAAGAGAATGAACCCTTGTTTTGGAATTTAAGTCTACTGCACAGTTAATTCCTTCGTCGCGAACACAGAAAATTCCTTGTGTTCGCGAAGCACAAAGATGCGACTGCCCAGATTTTCTCTTACGCTAACACGAGGATCTACTCGCGAATGTAATGGCCAAGGGTTCTCGAGCTTCGTGATCGTGAAGCCATTCTCGCGAACGCGTAGACCACGCGCGAGTCTCAACCCAGGTTGCCTTCCTCATCACGAATGCGTGGCCATCTTCACGAACGCGTAGGACAAACTTCCAGCAAATCTCTGAAGACTCTATGTGAATGCGGGAGCATCATCGTGAACGCATAGAAGGACACCAGAACTGAGAAAAACCAGCAACTTCAGAAATTCTTCAAAGTTCCGAAATGCGCCAAACATGGTCCGAATCACACCCGAGGCCCACGGGACTTCAACCCTACATACCAACAAGTCCTAAAACAGTATACGAACTTAGTTGAGGCCTCAAATCACATCAAACAACATAAAAAACACGAATCACACCCCAATTCAAACCTAAGAACCTATGAACTTCTGAATTGCTAAACCAACGCCGATTCATACCAAAATAGCTCAGATTGACACCAAAGTTTGCACACAAGTCATAATTGACATTACAGACCTACTCCAACTTCCGGATTCAAAATCCGAACCATATATCAAAAGGTCCACTCCCGGTCAAACTTTTTAACTTTCGCCAATAAATGTCGAAATAACCAACGGACCTCCTAATCAATATTCGGACACGCTCCTAAGACTCAACTAACCATACGGAGCTATTGGAACCGCCAAAATTCTATTCTGAAGTCATTTTCACACAAGTCAAACTACGATCAACTCCTACGACCTAAACTTCCAATTTAAGAACTATGTGTCCTATTCCACTCCGAAACCCTCCCAAACCCGACACCAAGCGTCTCGGCAAGTCACATAAACACAAAATGAAATAGAGGGGGCAATAATTAGGGGATCAGGGCTAATACTCTCAAAATGACCGGCTATGTCGTTACATCCTCCCCCTTTTAAAACAAACATTTGTCCTCGAATGAGTAAAGAGACATACCTGAAGTATTGAAAGGATGAGGATAACGGCTACGCATATCATGCTCAGTCTCCCAAGTCGCCTCTTCGATTGGCTGACCCCTTCACGGGGCCTTAACTGAAGCAATTTTCTTTGACCTCAACTTTTGAATCGGCTCCTCAACATAAGATAGATCCTTGTCCAAGTGGACTGAGCTGAAGTCCAACACATGAGACGGATCACCGTGATACTTCCATAGCATAGAATCATGGAACAGTGGATGAACTGCAACTAGACTTGGTGGTAGTGCAAGTCTGTAGGCCACCTCTCCAACCCTCTCAAAAATCTCAAAAGGCCTGATATACATCAGGCTCAACTTACCCTTCTTCCCAAACCTCATAACACCCTTTATGGGTGAAACCCGAAGCAAGACCTGCTCCGCAAACATGAATGCGACGTTGTGAACCTTCCGATCCGCATAAATCTTCTATCTGGATTGGGCTGTACGAAGTTGATCCTGAATCAATGTAACCTTTCCAAAGCATCCTGAACCAAGTCTGTACCCAAAAGCCTAGCCTCACCCGGCTCAAACCAACCCACCAGAGACCGGCACCGCCTACCATACAAAGCCTCATACGAGGCCATCTGAATGATCGACTGATAACTGTTGTTGTAGTCAAACTCTGTAAGCGGCAAGAACTTATCCCAAGAAAGCCCAAATTCCATCACATACACACGAAGCATATCCTCCTATATCTGAATAGTGCGCTCGGACTGTCCGTCCGTCTGAGGGTGAAATGTTGTACTCAACTCCACCCGAGTATCTAACTCATGCTGTACGGCTCTCCAGAACCGCGGTGTAAATGGCGTACCCTGGTCAGATATGATAGATACTGGCACGCCATGAAGCCTGACAATCTCACGAATGTAAACCTAAGCCAGTTGCTCTGAAGAGTAAGTAGTCACCATTGGAATGAAATGTGCTGACTTGGTCAATCTATCTACAATCACCCAAACTGCATTGAACATCCTCTGAGTCCGTAGGAGTCCAACAACAAAATCCATAGTGATCCGCTCACATTTTCACTCTGGGATCTCTAGCTTCTGAAGAATACACCTCGTCGCTGATGCTCGTACTTCACCTGCTAACAATTTAGGCGCCGAGCTACATACTCCACTATGTCCTTCTTCATTATCCTCCACCAATAATGCTGCCTCAAGTCCTGATACATCTTCGCGGCACCCGGATGAATTGAGTACCGCAAACTGTGAGCCTCTTGGAGAATCAGCTCACTAAAGCCATCTATATTGGGCAGACATAGCCTACCCTGCATCTGTAATACACTATAATCTCCAATAGTCACCTCTTTGGCATCGCCGTGCTGAACCATGTCCTTGAGGACAAGCAAATGGGGGTCCTCATACTGACGTTCTCTGATACAATCATAAAGAGAAGACCGAGAAACCACACAAGCCAAAACTTGTCTCTGCTCGGAAATATCCAATCTAACAAATTGGTTGGCCAAGGCCTGAACATCCAAGGCTAACGTCCTTTTTGTTACCGGTAGATATGCTAAGCTACCCAAACTCTCCGCCTTGCGACTCAAGGAATCGGTCACCATGCTGGCTTTCCCGGGATGATATAAAATGGTGATATCATAGTCCTTAAGTAACTCTAACCACCTCCGCTGCCACAAGTTAAGATCCTTCTATTTGAAAAGATGTTGTAGACTCCTGTGATCAGTGTAGACCTCACAAGGGACACCGTAAAAATAGTGCCGCCATATCTTCAAGGCATGAACAATAGTTGCTAACTAGAGGTCATGGATAGGATAGTTCTTCTCATGCACCTTCAGTTATCAAGACGCGTAGGCAATCACCCTACCGTCCTGCATTAACACCGTACCGAGACCAATGCATGATGCATCACACTACAAATTATAAGACCCCGAACATGTAGGCAATACCAACACTGGGTTGTAGTCAAAGTAGTCTTGAGATTTTGAAAGCTCTCCTCACACTTCACGGTCCACCTGAACAGAGCACCCTTCTGGGTCAATCTGGTCATAGGTGCTGCAATAGATGAGAAGCCCTTCACGAATCGACAGTAATACCACGCCAATCCAAGAAAACTCCGAATCTCCGTTGCTGAGGATGGTCTAGGCCAACTCTGTACAGTGTCAATCTTCTTCGGATGTACCTTTATCCCCTCACTCAACATTACATGACCCCAAAATGCCACTAAATCTAGCCAGAATTCACACTTCAAAAATTTTGCATATAACTTCTTTTCTCTCAAGGTCTGAAGTAGAGTCCTCAGGTGCTTCGGGATATATGGCTCGCGAATCTTCCACTAATGTTAGCCTGAACGCAAGTTGATCTTAGAGAACACTCTGGCACCCTGAAACTGATAAAATATGTCATCAATACGTGGTAATGGATACCTGTTCTACACTGTAACCTTATTCAACTGGCTATAATCAATACACATACGCATAGAACCATCCTTCTTCTTTACAAATATGACTGGAGCACCCCCAATGTAACACATTGGGCCGAATGAAGCCATCACGAAACTCTTGCAATGGTTCCTTTAACTCTTTCAATTCTGCTGGGGCCATACAATAAGGTGGAATTGAAATAGGTTGAGTGTCCGATAAC
The DNA here is from genome assembly GCA_000715115.1 of Nicotiana otophora. Taxonomy (NCBI): domain Eukaryota; kingdom Viridiplantae; phylum Streptophyta; class Magnoliopsida; order Solanales; family Solanaceae; genus Nicotiana; species Nicotiana otophora. Next base: position 23,263 of record AWOL01S0059782.1, read on the forward strand.
AAATCAATACCAAAGTCAATATCTCTGCCGGGTGGCATGCCCGAAAGATCCACCGCGAATACATCTGGATAATCCCTCACTACCATAACTGACTCGACGGTAGGAGTATCAATACTGACATCTCTCATATATGCCAGATACGCATCACACCCCTTCTCAACCATCCATTGAGCCTTTAGAAATGAAATAACCCAGCTAGGAACATAATTTAAAGTACCCCTCCACTCTTACCGTGATAATCCTGGCATAGCCAGCGTCACAATCTTGGCATGAAAATCAAGAATAGCATGATAGGGTGACAACCAGTCCATGCCCAAAATAACACCAAATATACCATACTTAGGAACAATAGATCTGCCCTAGTCTCAAAATAACTAAGAACAACCAAACACAACTGATACACACAGTCAACAACAATAGAATTTTCCACAGGTGTAGTCACATAGACAAGAGAACTCAAAGAATCACGGGATACACCCAAATACGAAGCAAAATAAGATGACACATAGGAATAAGTGGAGCCTCGATCAAATAATATTGATGCATCTCTATCACAGACCAGAACAATACCTATGACGAAAGAGTCGGATGCAACTGCCTCTATCCTAGCAGGAAGAGCATAATATATGGCCTGGCCTCCCCTCTAGGGCGACCTCTACCCGCTCGACCTCCACCTCGAGCTGGTTGTGCGGGTGGAGTGGTAACTGGTGTGGTAGCCGGTGGAGCACGCGGAGCCTAAGTAGTCCGTGGAGGTGCACCCCTCCTGAGTCTGGGGCAATCCCTCACCATATGACGAGTGTCACAACACTCAAAATAAGCTCTTAGAGGGCTTGGCTCCTATGGCTGGCTCGGGCCTGATCGGCTAGACTAACCGCTGAAAGTACCCTGTGTAGAAGGTGCATTAAATAATGGCGGTGCATAATAGGGAGCTTGATGCCTAGGAGTGGCTAGAATACCGCTGGAAGCTGGAAGTGCAGAATAAACAGGGCGACTCACATAGACCCTACCATGACAAGCTGCAACTGGGGCACGTCTACAACTATATGTGCCAGAATCTAGAGACCTCTTGGCCTCCCTCTCCTCTCTCTCCCGAGTCAACATACCCTTCAATCTCCTAGCTATCCCCACTACCTGCTGGTATGTGATGTCCATCTCAAACTCTTGGGCCATACTAAATCTGATACTGGGGTTGAGCCCATCGATAAATCGATGGAACCGCTCTCTAACAGTAGCAACTAAGGCTGGTGCATGCCTAGCCAAATCACTGAACAAGACCGTATATTCCGACACTGTCATAGAACAATGGGGCAACTTCTCAAATGCTGCAGTCCATGCATCTATATAACTCTGAGGAACATACTCCCTCAAGAACATATCTGAGAACTGAGTCCAAGTAATTGAAGTTGCCTCGGCCGCACTACCCAACTCATATGCTCGCCACCACTGATAAGCCACTCCTCTAATCCTTAACGTAATGAAAGTAACCCCACTAGACTACGCAATACCCATAGTATAGAGGATACAATGGCACTCCTCAAGAAAACCTCAGGCATCCTCAGACGCCAAGCCACTGAAAGTAGGAGGGCAGTACTTCTTGTACCTCTCGAGCATGAGCTTCTCCTCCTCAGAAACTGCTTCCCTAACCTCAGGCTGAACTGGGGCTACTGGCTGCACTGGTATGACCTGTGGGACTTGGTCAACCTGGACCCGTTGCTCTAGGAGTCTGTGCTCCTCTCCCGACCTGAGATATGGCAGAAGCAAGTGGGATCAACCCTACCTAAGCTAAAGTACCAAGCATGCTCAGAAACTTGGCGAGAGTCTCCTGGGGAGCTGGTGCAGTAACAGGCGTCACGGGTGCCTGCCCTCCAACTGGAGCTACTTGTTGCTCCTCTATAGCAGCTCGTGCGGGTGCACTTGTTGCACCACGTGGACGTCCTCAGCCTCTGATCCGGCTGTACGTGACCTCACCATCTGTGAGAGAATAGAAAGACAAAAATTTTGAATCCGACGTCAAAGATTTCGCACGATAAGGAATCAAAGAAGTAAAGCTTTTCCTAACAGTTCCATAGCCTCCCGAAGATAAGTACAGAAGTCTTCGTACTGATCCGTGAGACTCTACTAAACCTGCTTGTGACTCATAACACCTATGAACTTGGAACTCTGATACCAAGTTGTCACAACCCCAAATCCCCTCTGTAGGATTTCGTGATGACACCTTGTCTCTAAGACTATGTAAGCCTAACAATAAGCAGAAACATCAAATAAAAACTTAAAATTTCAAAACTTCAATAATTTCATCAATAGACTATAAGCTCAATACGTATAATTTCCCAAAACCTGGTGAGATATAAGTCACAAGCTCTAGATACAATGTTGAACAATCCTATACATCAATGTCCATCAAAACATAAAGAAATATGAAACATAGGGTAGAAGGGGGCTCTGAAGCCTACGGACACGGGCAGGTGTACCTTAAAGTCTCAAAAGTAGCAACACAGTGCACTAATATCGAGGCTGATAGGATGTACCTGGATCTGCACAAAAACATGTACAGAAGTGTAGTATGAGTACACCACAATGGTATCCAGTAAGTGCCAAGCCTAACCTTAGTAAAGTTATGACGAGGTAAGGTCAAGCCCTTACTGGAGATACTAAGAAACAAGACAGATAATATAATGACATAATGAAATAACAGGGAAGTGAAACAGTAAAGAATTTATGGAAAGTAACAAAACGGAATCAAGGAAAGCTAATTCAACACGAAAGGAAAACAAGAATTTTACATGTTAAGGAAACAACAACAAACAATACAGCAAATAAGGAAGATCAACAGGGGCACTCCCGAGGTACCGCCTCGTAGTCCCAAATCATAAAATGGCTCACTTTCCTTATATCATCGCGGGGGCCGTTACATTTAGTTTTAAAAATTATTTTTCCGAAATACCACCCCGCGTTTTAGCCCACCTTATCACACTGCATGGCTTATAATAGTTCCCCTACTAGCCACGTGTTTCAAGCCCACCTTATCTCGCCGCATGCGTTTGAACACCCATACCTTATATTACTGCATGCGTGTCATGCTATGATCTCTCTTAATTGAGCATATTAGATCATATTATTTTAATAAAATTCTTATTACCACTTTGTTTTTTTATCCCAAATTCTAAAAACTCTTATTGTTATATATATAGTTTTACACAATTATTTTCTTTTTTTTCTTTGCTTATAGTTATTATATTATTCATTATTTAATATTGTTGTACTATCATGTGATCTTTTATTATCTTGCCAATGGACTTAATATCTTGCTCATCACCCTTTTAATAATCTTCAATAATATAATTTTTTATTCTTAAAATTTAATGTTTTATATTTTTATCCTCTTACTCGGAACTCATTGTTCATTTAAATCTATCAATAATATTTTTATGTATTATTGAATTAATATTTTAAATAATTCAAAGTATAAGCATCCTTACACTATCTCTAGTTTTCTCTTTATACATCCTCTTACCTACTATAAATTTTAATTAAGTTTTTACATTTTACCTATAATCAAACTAATAAACGTTTGATTTTAAATTGTAACCTTGGGTAGTTAGTCTAAAATATTAATACATGAAGTCTTTTATGTTCCAAAACTATTGAGTTTTCTTATAATTGTTTTTTGTATTACATACAATTAATTTTTCTTTCTCTTTTAGTTTCAAGATACAAATTTGACTTTTAATTTTCATTAGTAAAATGTCACGAGCCGAAATCCCAACCGTGAGGCCGTGATGGTGCCTAACGTCCACTTGCTAGACAAGCCAACATTAGTATACAACTATATATTTTAAAACCAATTTGAAAGTAATTTAATGAGAAATAAAGCTGTAAAATTTCAAAATAGATATAATAACTCCAAATGCTGACTAGTCAAATCCCGGAATCCGATGTCACAAGTACATGAGCATACTAGAGGTGCTACAACCAATGTCTGAATGAAAAATAAAATTGTTTGAAATAAAATAACAGTAAAACTAGATAAGGAAGGGGACTTTAGGGAGTGCGATTGTCGTGCTACTCTACCTCAAGTCAACGTGAAAACCTAATCCGAGCGAGCCTCCACTAACTGTTGCTGGGACCAACACTAGAATCTGCACAAGAATTATAGAAGTGTAGTATGAGTACAACCGACCCCATGTACCTTATAAGTGTCAAGCCAAACCTCGACGAAATAGTGACGAGGCTATAACAAGGCACTCACTATAAAAATGTACAAAATATAATGAAATCGACAAAACAGAGAAAACAAGTATAACATGAAAACTGGAACATGAAATATATAACAAAGGTCCCCAGGATAACATCACAGCTCAATTTTTCTCAATACCACACGGATCCGGAAAACAACAGCTCAAAATAGTAAAATATGTCATTTTTGTTGCAGCGCACAACCCGGTCCATAAATAACACACATATATATATATATATATATATTTGTTGATCGGGTTGCATATATACACAAATGCTATTGCAGCATGCAACCCTATCCCAAAAAATAATACCAATATCTGTTGTGGCACGCAATCCGATCCACAATCTATATATAAAAGTTGCGGCATGAAACTCGATCCCGTACAATAATAATATAAATGTACTTATACAACCAACTACGGCGTATCTCAAATAAAACACAATTAATGAATTACATAATTAAAGATATAAAGTGGATAAAAGTTGCTATATAATAACACACAAGGTCAAAAAGTAAGTAAAGATAGTCAATAAATAATGACACGGATACATGAAAACAATTAGCAAATTAAGGCATGTAACGGATAAAGGCGTGAATTTAACAAGTAAGGGAAAGTAACAATTAGAGCATTTAACAAGTAATAAAATGGATTAAATGAAAGCATGAAATAATTGAAGACAACAACTAAATATCTCAACCCGCATGCTTAACCTGAAACCACGTACATACACACGTCACCTTGCATGTTCGCCGTCCCCACACATGAATAAAGTAGTAAATAAACCAATCAAGTCTTAATTCTATCAAGTCAAGGTTAACAATAATACTTACCTCTTCCCGCAACAAAATCAATGATCGACTACGGCTTTTCCTTTAGAATTAACCTCCAAACCAATCAAATCTAGCCAAATATAGTTCAAATAATTCAAAATACGTTTTAGAAACTACCCACGAGTGAAAACGATTTAATGAAATTGGAAAAAGTCAACAAAAGTTCATCCCTGGCTTGTTTGGTCAAAACCCAAGATTCGAACTAAAATCCGATTACCATATCACACTCGAGCTCGGTTATGAAATTTATTTTGAAAGCTAACCTCAATTTCAGGTCTAAATCTCAATTTTATAAAATCCCTATGAAAATACATCAAAACTAGTTAAAATTTACTAATCAATGAAGTTAGGATGAAAATCTCTTCAAAATCCTTTCATTATCTTTAAAATCATAAATCTCATTAAATAAATAGAGTGAAACATGGTACTCGTAGAACACCCGTGAATTTTATTTACCAATTTCTATATAAAGTATAAATTATAAGATAAAATGATAATAATTACGTGACTACAATAATGAACATCCACTATGAAACCCCAAAACCCGGTGTCACAAGTGCATGAGAATCTACTAAAAAATATAATAGAATACAACATTTGTCTGGAATAGAAGTTAGACATGAGAATGTAAGTAAATCTGATGGAGACTCTATATGTTGCGGATCATAATCTGGAATACAGCTCACCATAAATTCCCCGCAATAGCCGCGCCTCTGCTCCCAAAAGACGACCAGAAATACATATATATACACCTACACAATAAGTGCAGAAGTGTAGCATGAGTACGTAAATCAACTCGTACCCAGTATGTATCTAGCCTAACCCCGGAGAAATAGTGACGAGGGGTCGACATCGACACTTACTAGTAGTTCAATATATCAAGTGCAATATAAAGTAAAATAGTATGAGGCATGATAAAAGTAAATGAGCAGTGTAATGAGATATAGGTACGTGGCAGTAAATACAAGCTCTAAGTTATCGGTCACCTCCTAAACCAGAGTATATATGTAGAATGGTCCCCACCAGATAGATCATCACACCTCACATCAGAAAAGCTCACGGATATGATGGCTTCTTGTGACATCATTGCCAAGGCAAACAGCCCTGTAACACCCTGGAAAAAAAATTAGAAGTACTTAAGCACTATTGAAAAAGTTGATGTGCGCTAATTATATTATTTTGTGTGCAGACGGGGACTATTAATATGATGGATATCTATTGTATATGATAATAAGTGTACAAAGCATATTATAAGTGATGTGGGGTCTAAGGAGAGCCCTAAATCCAAGTCAAGTTGGAAATTTCATGACAGACTAAAGTTTCAAATGGGTACGCACAAGACCAAATTTTAGACGAGTATATATACATATATATAAGTATTTATGTGATGCTATAAGTGTCAAATAAAATATCTCTGAGTCTAGTTTTTAACGCTTCAAACCGTTCGTCATTTGGACACTCCTACAAGAAATTATGCCCAAATTACCAAAGGCTGGAAGAATTATGCGACCGCAAAATGGTAGCAAACCTGACAAGTGCAGCCCAGTTCTGGGCATCGATTTTGCGGTCCGTTGTGCGACCCATATACCCATTGTGCGACCACATACCTGAGTTTGGAGGGTTTATTTTCCTATTTTTATAACCTGGCCCCATTTTGATAAATAGGCTTTGGGGCTTATTTTGGGGCAATTATCTAATGATTTTAGAGAGAAATGGGAGTGTTCTAGAGAGAGGAAGAATCTCAAGTGCTTTTTCATCAAGATCTTATCCAAGCTTTGAAATCCAACAAGAAAATCTCTCAAGTTCTTCATCTAAGAGGTAAGGTTCCATACCCTAGTTTTCGATTTCAATTTTTGGTAGAAGATGGTTGATTAGGAGTATGATTCTTGGGTATGAGAGTATTATTTATGCATGCATGTACCAATAAGGTTTATAGGAATATTGTTGAGCTTAAATTAGTAATGATTGGGTTGTAGAATAAGGGATATCTTGTAGAAGAACCTTGCAGTTAAATTTGGACGCTTAGTATCTTCCTAATTTGTGTTCTATTTTGTCATGTCTCAAAATAGATTGAAGTTGCTAGGATTTTTGGACCATTGTAGTTATTTAATGAAATCTCAAAGCGAGGTATGTTGACTAAACTACTCTCTTAGAATTGCATTCCATGGTGTTCCCGTAAGTTTCAAGTATGGTTGTCTCAAGTTCCTTATTCTATGTTTCGAGTTGTTCCCAATAAATTCGATTGTCCCGAATAAGCAAAGTGTCGAGAATTATGTATTCAAAACGTGTTCCGAATGTTCCTATCATATTGTGTTATCCTTTGGGAATGTGTTCAAGAATGATGTGTATTAAAATGCTATGTCTTTGAGCCATGTTTCAAATGAAGGTTATGATGCCACATTGTGTTAGAAAATCCCAATATGCTTAAGACTCTTAAATGCTCATATGTGTACCTAAAGTCTTGATTGGAGATGTCTTATTGCTGATAATCTATAAAGATGGTCGGAAGTGAAATAAGTGAATTGGGGATATAAAGTGTGGCCAACATGCCAAGAGTGAAAGTTATACTTGTGGCCAATACTGCCAATGAAATGAGATGACGTGAGAAAGATTATGAAATGAGCTTTATTCAACTGTTCCAAAATCGACTTCGAAAATAAAATTGCCTAAAAGCTTATGAACTCAAGTGATGCCCATATGTGATTGTTTTAACTAATGCTATACTTTGTAAGTATTTTCAATGTGTTCTGAGCTCTTATATATTCATGAGTTGAAATAGTGTATTGCCCTTTTTGGGAAAAAGTATTTCAAGAATAAATGGTGTGTTACTTGTTTACGATTTCAACTTGTACTTCGGTTGGCAATCATTGTACTCTATTTCTTGGAAAGAAATCCATTGTGTTTAAAGTCTTCAATAATAATGAACCTAAAGTTGTGATTTTTGAAATATTATATATGTTGATATTTGTGATGATGATCCATATAAGGAAAGAATGAAAGTGTAGAATATGAAATACGGCCATTGTTCCATGAATGAAGAACCATATGTATGAGAGAGCCAATGAAATAATGATGTTGAAAGTTGTTGCAAGTGCCAATGAGGCTATATACAGTATGAAAGGTTATGAGGTAAAGGCATTTGTATTGTTGTTACCTTTGTGTGCAAAAACAAAAATAATATTTTTGGGAGTATCGATAGTCACTGAGGAAGGGTAGGTTGAAATAACCTAACCCCGAAACTACACGTGCTGGTGTAGGAGTGGATTGTGATTATTCCCCTTATTTGAGATGAGATTGATGTGATAAAATTATTCCCCTTAATTGGGATGGGATTATTGATAGAAAAGGATGATGTCGGTCCACACGGCATTGTGGTGAGATGGCCTAGCCGATTGGGTCGTGATCGAACACCATACCGCACACATGGTGGTGATTGTGCTAGAAATCATAATTAAAATTATGATTGTGGTTGATGTCTCGGATGACATGGCCCAGTCGATCGGGTCGTGATCAGACTCCGTGCTAAAAGTATGGTGGTATTGGTATTGTAAACATTGGTATTGAGAACGGTGATATTATGAATATTGGTATATCGGTGCTAAAAATCTCCCAACCAAAAATAATATTATCTTCGTATTTTGGAAATTAATATGTTTTAACTTGGAAATTGGATATCATTGATTGTTGATTGTTGTTTCCATAGTTTTCCCTTTTATGTTGGCATTCTATTTTGATAGAGGACAGTTAGCTTTACATAATAGTACTATTCCATATGTACTAACATCCCTTTTACCGGTGCATCTTCAATGGATGCAGGTGGTTCATCAGCGGGCAGTGTTTGGTGAGCCCTACTCTATTCCGGGCCTGATGTCATTTGAGTTGTACATTGTGTTTTAGGTATAGCAGGGGCCTTGTTGCCGGCACTTCCATGTTACTCTTCTGTTGTACTTAGAGGCTCTGTAGACAGGTTGTGGGTGGTGCTTAATGTGGGGAGTAGAACTAGAAATGCTGGTATTCAGCAAACATGTTTTTCATTATATATATAAACTTGTAATATTTTGGAAATTATAATTGAAGTTGCTAATGGATATGAAATGGGAGTTGTTAATAAAATATTTTCAATGTTTGATTAATGGAGAACATCTGCTCTTTAATCATGGATGAGTTTGGGTAGAAGAAAATCTAATAGGCTTGATCGGCCGTGTTCACTCCGTTGAGCGTCGGCCGCGCTCCCCGAGTTCGGGGCGTGACATGCCCGATCCCATAAGAGTGTTTCATAAAACTGTCATCGCGAACAACCCGATCATATAAGAGTATTTATAAAAATGTTGAGGCGAACGGCACGATCTCTTAATAATGTGTACACTGTCGAGGGTCGAATGACACGAACCATAGATGCATCTATTATACTGCTGAGGTGAACGGCCCACTCCCATAAGAGTATGGTACATAATCCTGTTGAGGAAAATGACCCGATCCCATTAGATTAAGAAGCTTTAACGGGTGACCCCACTCACAAATATACGTGTGAGTTATGAAATTTAAGGAAAACTTTGCAATGAATACGCATAACGCGGGAGAAATTTGTTAGGGAAGCATAAATTATTCCGCGGATTATCAAGTAGCTCGTCACATCTCAACAATAGTGAGTCTATCACCCTATGCAAGTCTAGTCTCAAGTCGTAACGCGAAATAAAGGAGTTAGGCGAGCAAGGATAACTCAAATAGTACAATTATAGCATGGCGTGACCCTAAGTCTCAGGAATTCTACAATACGCACAGACACCCATCAGCTCAGACGTGCGTAGCTCCCACAACATGTAGCACATAAGAATATAACACATACGGGGTAAATTCCCCCTCACAGTGTTAGACAAGAGACGTATCTCTCTTCAAAGTTCCATAACCGGCTCCAACGCCTCTCTAACACTTCAAACCAAATGCTCATCGATCCGAACTACTCAAACAATCATGAAAACCAATAAAAATATACTCCAACATCATAATTAATTAAATTATAACAATTCCAAACTCCGCTAGAAAAGTTAACCAAGTCGACCCCGGGCCCACATGCCCGGATTCCAAAAGGTTTCGAAGATAAACATTATCCATAACATTATGAACTCATATATATGATTTATTTCCAATTCCATGTCGAATTTCATGGTTAAATTCCAAAAATACCAATTCCTTGGTTTTCTCTTAAAATCCCAAAAAATTCATAAATATTCATGTTTTAATCCACATATAAACCATGTATTTAACTCACAAAGTGTAGAAGTCACTCACCTCAAGTTTGATGATGAAAAATGGCGCTCCAAAATCGCCCAAACGCCGGCTCCCATGGAAGAAATGAGGTGAAAATGAGCCAAACCCCGATTTAAAATAACACTGCACAGAATTCCCTTATTCGCGATCGCGGAAACACACTCGCGATCGCGAAGGCCAAGAGCCAGCTTCCCACTCGCGATCGCGGAAACACACTTGCGATCGCGGTTGCCTCCTCGCATTCGTGTTGCCTCCACATTTCACTGCTTCGCGTTCGCGTTCGCGTTCCTCGAGCCGCGTTTGCGATGGCTTGGTGCCTCCAGGCCCCAGCCTCCCCCTCCTTCATCGCGTTCGCGATGCCCAGTCGTGTTCGCATAGACCACCTCAGCCTCAACTATGCATTCGCGTCCCCTTGTTGCGTTCGCAATGCACAAAATCCTCCCCAGCTCCAGCTTCTCTTTGCGATCGCGTCCATTCAATCGCGATCGCGTTGCTTACCAGAAACACCAGAAACCAGCAATCACAAAACAATGTAAAGTGGTCCGAAGCCATCCCGTAACACACTCGTGGCCCCCGGGACCCCGTCCAAAAATCCCAATAGGTCCTAAAACATAACACGGACATGCTCGAGGCCTCAATTCACATCAAACATCATCAAAACTATGATTCGATGACCGAAACCTTTTTTTAAACTTTTAAACTTTCAAACATTCAAACTTCGCTGAACACGTCCGAATTATGCTTAGACTCCCGAAACGACGCCAAACTTTTTGTGCAACTCACAAATAACAATACGAACCTATTCCAAGACTAAGAACTCCAAAAGGACATCGATAAACCCAAAATTCATTTCAAATCAAACTTAAGAAAACCTTAAACATTAAAAATGCCAACCTTTCACAACAAGCGCTGAAAATGTTCCCGGGCCACCCGATACTCAACCCGAACACGCGCCCAAATCCAAAATTATCATACGAAACTATTGCAACCTTCAAATCACGATTCCAAGGTCATTTACTCAAAAGTCAGACCTTGGTCAACTCTTTCAACTTAAAGTTTCAGAATGGAGAATATATTTCCGAAACCACTCCTAACTTTCTGAAGTTCAATTCCGACCATGCGTACAAGTCATAAAACATGAAGTGAAGCTGCTTGAGGCCTCAAACCGCAGAACGACGCGCTAGAGCTCAAAACAACCTGTCGGGTCATTACATTCTCCTCCACTTAAACATACGTTTGTCCTCGAACGTGCTAAGCACTGCTCCAGAGTTGTCCCAAAATCACCGTTCAGCACCTTGTGCACCTACCAGTTCCACCACAACCCAGTTGAGCACATTAGCTCGAGCCACACTCAAAATCCTCCATTTTATTTAGTCATTAAGCCTCAGCGCCAAATTCCAACCTCTGAATTTCTCTACAAGACCTAATTCTAATGTACGAACACCGTATCAATCTCAACACGCTGAACCCACACATGATCATGCACCCATGCGTACATCACACAACATACCGCATAACTAATTTTCCCAAGGCAACCTCCTCCAAGCACAACAACTGCAAATTCACTGACCCGACGCCTGTAGTATACCTCATAACACATATAATCCCGGTTTCATTCCTCACAATACTGCAACGTTGAAAGAGATGCGTAGTAACTCATAACAACCCGTCAAATCAATAACTCACGAAGTTTCTCTACTTGGAAAGAACCGTTACCTCATTCTGAACTGAATAGTGACACTTTCTCTCTAATACACCTTGCATAAATCCGCTCACACCGATTTCAGGTCCAAAAACCTCGACTCACCCAATACAAGCTGCTCCGGCAATGAGCCACCTCAATCACTGACCAAAATCTCATATGACGCCATCCATGCACCAACAAGCTACAACTTGAATATGAGACATAAGGAAAGAACGAACTCTAGAAAAGAACTACCGAGGCAGCGTAACGAATATAAAGGTCGAACATACACTATGAACACTTCTCAGAGAATGAGAAACAAAATACACAAGAATAGATATAAGGAACCGTACTCAACATCTCACTGTTGCAGCGTGAAACCCGATCCAAATGTGTCACTGTTGCGTCATGCAACCCGATCCAAACATGACATCATTGCAGCACGCAACCCGATCCATAAAACATGCCTATGGCGGTGTGCCACTCGATCCAAATAATATACTCGTGGAGTTATGCCACCTGATCCACACATAACAATAAGTAAGGAAACACACATCAAGCCGAAATGCTTATACTTACTAAATGCTCGAATATCGACCATAAGCACGCCATGTGCATAATACAACCCTGGGGAGACAGATACAACCATATGGTACAAAAACCCAAGCACGACTAAGGTGAAATAAATGACCAGCATCTCGAAAGCCATCTTGCTCATATAATACCACCATCCACATGGGATCACAACACATGTGTGAATAATCAAGCCGTCTCAGAACCCACCTGGCACAATAGAGTATTACATGGAATAGCTGACAACGGGAATAACGTCCAACGCACCAAGACACCTCCGTAAGCAATGCCACGCTGAATGAACACATCTGACCTGACGTAGAGCACATATTCACATTAGACCCACCAACGAACCTCAAGCCGATTCTAATCATACCATACTGGGCCAACAACCTTTCAAGGATCCATAATGGCCCTATTCATGACACACACGAGTGGCCTCCCAATCCGTAACAAACTCCCACAGTCCACAACCAAAGAAATAGAGTGCCTTTCAGGCATAAACTCTCACATTAGCGATAGTACAAGAATCTCCATACTTGGTTTCAATACTTAACAATCAAGTGACTAACATGTCACACTTATACAATTTCCCGTGGTATATACACCCACAACCTTCTGCACCAGGTAGTATAATATGAACATTAATGGCTATCGACCATGCAATTTCTATAGTGCTAGTCAAGCATCCGCATTTCCATACCCAACACTTCTTCCACAAAATAGACCATCCTCAGACTGCTCGAAAGTAATGGCAGCATAAACTGAACATAGTAAATCTCTCCCCGCTCCTCCGAGCTCGTGGAATTCTTATCCACACCGAACCTCAACCTTGGTCCTCAACTTCTAATTTCCATACCGATCACTACACTTATCATACCGCTATGCGAGAGTACAAGAATTCATCCTAACCCCTAAACTACTAGTAGAATAAACACATCATTGGCTAGAAACCTTTCAATTAACTCATTTCAGAAGAACCATTGCAACATGCAACTGAATTCCCACGACCACAAAAAATACAAACCTCAAGTCATGGTCTAAACTGCCATAACTCTTCCGGGATCCATTTGCACAACAAGGCCATAGGAATCGAATACCTCCCAAATCAAGCAAATTATGGTGGTTGTCAATCCCATATGCATAACCACAAACTACCTGTATAGCTTAACATGCCAAAGGAACTGATCATTGCCACAATGATGCTTATTCAAACCATTACTAATCGACCCTACTTCTTTCAATTTATTCTTGACTTGCCTTAGAAATAAAAATAGCTCCATTCAAAATATAACGAAACCCAACAACACTCATCCTGGGAGACCCAAATCACGAGATCACATCGTCTCAATACCCATGAACCATCTTATACCCTCCTTATGCGCACAATAACATCTCCAACTTGTACACCCATTCTAAAAGACCTTACGCGAATCCGAAATTGTTTCTCCCATTTCTCCAATACTGACCAGCAGACCCGCTGATAACATAGAAAATTCCCAAAGTATTCTTCAGACTCTGTTGCAAAATCTCAGCCTTCAGCCACATAATGAACCCATTAGAACCACTGTTGAGAGTCACCCACTCATACTTGGTCCCGAATATTAAAACAAACTCTAGTGCGCTGTCAGCACATGAACCTTCCCAAATAAGCAACCGGATGAATTATTTTCCTTGTACATCACATCCACAAGAAGCATAAACTCTGAGTCTACCCGACACCTACACACGAATCGATAAGGCGAAATACAACACACATTCATCAAAGTTCTTTGCTCGAATTACCCCTGATATTGTATTGTTTTAGTCATAATTAATCCATCAGTGCACCAATAACTAGAAGCCACACAAGCAGACAACCACGCGATCCAATCGTAGACTGTGGGCTTTGTCACGCCCCGAACTCGGGGAGCGCGACCGGCGCTCAACAGAGTTACCCCGGGCGAGCAAGCCTACAGAGTGTCGTCTACCCAACTCACCCATGAATAAAGAGAAGAATACATTTTATTAATTAGACAATAAGAGGTCATGTAAACAACACTAGTTCATTTCCATTAGTTACGTCATTAACAAGTGTCCAAAATAATAAATTGTTCAATCATAGTTAAAGTGGAACAGATGATACGATTACAACATTTTTAGTTTAGCCTTCCTATAAACAAATACAACCCACACTATGTCTACGGAGCCTCAAACAGGAATAAAGTCAGTGCCGGCAACAAGGCCCCCGCTATACCTCAAAACGCTATGTACAAAGGATAAGAGCTACACGACCCCGAAATGATATGGGGCTAACCAAGTCAGCTGAGGAGAGGGTGTGCTGCTATCACTGATCAATACCACCTGCTATGGAATCACCTGCATCCATTAAAGATGCAGCGCCTCCGGCAAAAGAGACGTTAGTACATGTGGAATAGTACTAGTATGTAAAACTAAATATCCTCTCAGTAGAATGAGTAACAATAAACAGAGAATAGAACATGAATTCAATAAGAGACTCAAACAGTATCAAGGTGTCAAGTTAGGGGAAAGGTAAATTTCAAGTACGTTTCAGTAATTTAAGTTGGGAGGTCTTTAGCACCGATACACCACCGTGGTTTAGCAAGGAGTCCGGTCTCAGCCCGACAGGCTAAGTCGTCTCACCCTGAGACATACACTCACAATACCACTATGTGTGCAGCATGGCATCTGATCTCAGCCCGATCGGCTAAGCTGTCTCACCACAATGTCGTGTGGGTCGACATCATATCATATTTCGCTAGCAATAATCTCATCCCATTTAAGGGGAAACATCTCAACGCACCAATATCATCCCTTATAAGGTGAAATAGTCTCATCACATTAACACGAGGATTTACCCCTCAATCACTCCTACACCGGCATGTGTAGTTTCGGGGTTAGGTTGTTCCGACCCACCCTTCCTCGGTGGCTAAACGATACTCCCAAGACATTTATTATTAAAATTATTTACCACTCAATTCATATTCTTTTACATGTCATTCATTTTATTGGCACCATTGGCCATAATGCAATATCATTCTTGGCACGTTGGCCGTACTTCATAATTCATGCTCACTATTCCACTTTCAAACATTAACACAGATTGTCAACAACAAACATTTCTATTCAAGTTTTTAAGCACACATTTGAGTAATTTATGGTCTTAGGCTAGACTTGAAATCATAATACATACTCATACTTTGAACACGCTCCCGAAGAATAACACAACATGATAAGAATATTCCGGAACACATTTTGAGCTTATTCATATAAATACATCTTTCGACACCAAACGTATTCATAAAAGTCAATTCATCATGGACAACTCGGAACTTACAAGAACATTGTGGGAATTCAATTCTATGAGAGAAGTTTAGCCAACATATCTTGCCTCGAGCTTTTTACATTACTACAATGTTCCAGAAATCTTAGCGACTTCGATCTATTTAGATATATAGCAAAATTGAACATAAATTAGGAAGGAGTTCATAGTTCTAGCTCACTTGAGCATTTTATTAAACACTAGGTGAGCATTAAGGTTTCAAGGTCCTCCTATGGTAGATTCTTTCACCTCACTACCCAAAGTTCACCCAAAAGAGCTCAACAATCTTCCCACTACCCTTGATGGCACATGCATAAAAAATAAACAACTCACACGCACAAGAATTGCTTGGCTTATTACCTATTTCCAATAAAATCACTAAACTGAGGGCTATGGAGTAGAACCTTACCTCTAGGATGAATACCTAGTGAATTCTTGTTGCGAATTCTTCAACATTGAGCAAGAATTAATGGATGATGAGATTAGGAACTTCCCCTCTCACTATATGGCACCCCCAGTCACTATAAATATATGTTTTTCCCTTTTAAAATGATCCCCAAGGCAGTTTTAAAATAATGGGGTTGGGTTCAAAAATTAGAAAAAATGAAGCCCCGATGCAGATCTGTTGTCGCATATGCAACCACATAACGCTTCTGTGGTCCGCAAAATGGACCGCCTAATGGCCCTCCGGAACTGGGCACCCCTGCCTCACTCTGCGACCAATATGCGGTCCGTAAACCTGTTCTGCGATCGCATAATGTGCCATAGTAAGTTCCTCTGGAATTGTTTTTGTGTTGGATCTGTGAGGCGTTATACAGTCCGTAAAATGATTATGCGTCCGAATAATGGTCCAATAAGTTTGCCCAAATTTTTGCCTCGGTCTGCGGCAGATATGCGGTGCGCAGATCAGTTCTATAACCGCAGAATGGACCACAGAAAATGCCCTGTATTTCTAAAGTTTGTTTCAACTCCCCAACGCACTGTTCAACCCAAGAAGTCTGAACCTCGCATTCCTCGTAATATCTTGTTAAATGCTTCATGAACATTCCGAATTGTCAATCACAATCACTTATTCGACCTCCTACTGGGTAGTGAGTAGAACTCTTCGTAGAAACTTCATCAAAATCGCACAACCGTTAACCTGCTCACAAGAGATAGCCCAGTTGTGGAATTCCTTACCGACATCTTCCAATGAGGCTACACTGGGTACACCTACCATGAAATAATTAAACCCTCCTGAGCCCATGCTCGTCCACCAGCTGTACAAGTCGGTTCATTCCCCATTAACATCAACTGAAAGTCCGACAATACATTCCAAACTCGAAGTCATGTTGTATCCCATAACGATAATCAAGCTCTTACACCCCTAAACACTCCAAGCTAGCTTCTTTCTGTCATATTCAACCTTACTCGACACAGTAGCCACCATTCCAAATAAAATCCGTGGACCTAGTCACTGTCTACCACGATCTTCAAATCGCTCTAAACTTTTCTCAAGGCATGTGACTATCCTACCATATAATCCATATGCTACTCTGCCACTCCCACTTCAGTTAAACCATCTCCTTTAAGCAACTTCCCGACCTCTGCTTTTCATACTTGACCTACTAGCAATTCAATCACCGCGAGGCACCTCCCACTATGTCCTTCCTCATCCTTCGCTACCCAAATACTGGCTCAAAGCAAAATCCATATCTATAGCACTTGATCTAATAAATTGCTACATACTCTAAGTCTTCTCGAAGATCATCTTTCTCGAGCCACCAACATCAGAAACATCGATTCGATTTTGAAACCGCTACACATCGCCATCTCTAACACCCATACACACCGCCATCAATAGAGACTATAACACCCATAGGCCTTAATGTGTTCCAACAAGGACGACGACACCACACCACAAATGAAAATTCCACCATGCTCGAAAATATCAGGTCTCGTTACTCCATCAACCATAGCCTGGACATCCATAGCCCAATTGCTTTTCGTCCGCTAGAATTAAATGCCGAACCTCTAAACCATGAACTGAGAAATCCTCCTTTCGAGTCATTCACTGCCTTGACACATAAGCAAGCACCCTACTATTACACCATCACTGTGCAATACAATGCAAGAATGTCATAATAATCTGTGCATAGCCTCGAAAGCATAGGAAATACTGAGACAGGGCTGAAATGATAGAACCCCTTTAGTACCACACGGCACCACATCTGCAGTACCACTATGACTCCCTGATGCCCAATTGATAACAAGCGCTCCACGTCGCATAAGATTAAGCAGGAAGGAAATTAAGGCTTAAGTTTTAATGGAACCAAATCGCACGATGGGGAATCGAAAAGGGAAGTGCTCCAATAGCCTTGTAGCCTCTTGAAGATAAGTGCAGACGTCTCTGTACCGATCCGCAAGACTCTACTAGACTTGCTCATGACTCGTAAGACCCAAGTGAACCTAGAGCTCTGATACTAAGCTGTCACGACTCAAAATCCACTATCGGCCGTGATGGTGCCTAACGCCACCGTCAGGCAAGCCAACGATGATTAGCCAACTTAGTTACCCATTTCATTATCTTTAAATCATAAATCTCATTAAATAAATAGAGTGAAACCTGGTACTCGTAGAACACTCGTGATGTTTATTTACCAATTTCCGTATAAAGTATAAATTACATGATAAAATGATAATAATTGAGTGACTACAACAATGAACATCTACTAGGAACCCCCAAAACTCGGTGTCACAAGTGCATGAGAATCTACTAAAAAATATAATAGAATACAACATCTTTCTGGAATACAAGTTAGACATGAGAATGTAAGTAACTCTGATGGAGACTCTGTATGCTGCGGATCGTAACCTGGAATGCAGCTCACCATAAAGTCCCTGCAATAGCTGCGCCTCTGCGCCTAAAAGAACACCAGAAATATATATATATATATATATATATATATATATTCATAAAAAGTGCAGCAAGTGTAGCATGAGTACGTAAATCAATGCGTACCCAGTAAGTATCTAGC
>AWOL01S0059782.1:44003-60840 GCA_000715115.1 Nicotiana otophora
AGAAATATATATATATATATATATATATATATATATGTATACACTTTCACAATAAGTGCAAAAGTGTAGCATGAGTACGTAAATCAACGCGTACCCAGTAAGTATCTAGCCTAACCCCGAAGAAATAGTGACGAGGGGTCGACATCGACACTTACTAGTGGTGCAATATAAAGTAAACAAGTATAAGGCATAGTAAAAGTAAATGCACAGTGTAATGACATATAGGTACGTGGTATGGTCCTCCTCTGAACATTAAATACAAGCTCTCAGTTATCGGTCACCTCCTCAACCGGAGTATATATGTAGAATGGTCTCCACCAGATAGATAGTCACACCTCACATCGGCAAAGCTCATGGCTACGATTGCTTCTTGTCACATATTTCGCACGACGCTGCTGAGGCAAACGACTTGATCCCATAAGAGTGTTTCATAAAGCTACCGAAGCTAACAACCCGATCCCATAAGAGTATTTATAGAAATGCCGAGGCGAATGGCCTGATCCCATAATAATATATACAGTGCTGAGGATCGAACGACACGAACCATAGATGCATCTATTATACTGTCGAGGCGAACGACTCGCTCCCATAAGAGTGTGGTACATAATCCTGCCAAGGAGAACGGCCAGATCCCATTAGAGTAAGAAGCTTTAACGGGTCCTTGACCCCACTCATGAATATACGTGTGAGTTATAAAATTTAAGGAAATCTTTGCAATGAACAGACATAACGCAGGAAAACATTGTAAGGGAAGCACAAATTATTTCGTGGATTATCAAGTAGCTCGTCACATCTCTAAAATAGTGAGTCTATCACCCTATGCAAGTCTATTCTCAAGTCATAACGAGAAATAAAGGAACTAGGCATGCGAGGATGACTCAAATATTACAATTATAGCATGGCGTGAATCTAAGTCTACCTGGACATAATCAGGAATTTTAGCATGCGCACGGATACCCGTCACCTCATACGTGTGTAGCTCCCACAATATGTAGCACATAAGAATATAACACCTACAAGGTAGATTCCCCCACACAGGGTCAGACAGGTGACTTACCTTGCTTCAAAGTTCCATAACCGGCTCCAACGCCACTCCAACACCTCAAACCAAAAGCCCATCGATCCGAACTAGTCAAACAATCATGAAAACCAACAAAAATATACTCCAACATCATAATTAATTAATTTATAACAATTCCCAACTCCGCTCAAAAATTCAACCAATTCCGCCCTCTGGCCCACATGCCAGAATTTTAAAAATCTTCGAAGATAAACTTTACCCATAACATTACGAACTCAAATATATGATTCATTCCCAATTTCATGTCCAATTTCGTGGTCAAATTCCAAAATACCAATTTCTAGTTTTCTCTTAAAATTCCAAAATTTCTATAAATATTCATGTTTTAATCCACATATAAACCATGTATTTAACTCACAAAGTGTAGAGGTCACTCACCTCAAGTTTGATGATGAAAAATGGCGCTCCAAAATCACCCCAACGCCGGCTCCCATGGAAGAAATGAGGTGAAAATGAACCAACCCCCAATTTAAAATAACACTGCCCAGAATTCCCTTCTTCGCGATCGCGCAAACACACGCGCGACCTGAAAGCCAAGAGCCAGCTACCCAAAAATCTTACTCCGCGTTCGCGGTTGAATCTCTGCATTTGCGTTGCCTCCACGTCTCAATGCTTCTCATTTGCGTTCCTTGAGCTGCGTTCGCGATGTCTTAGGGCCTCCATGCCCCAGCTTCCACCTCCTTTATCGTGTTTGCATAGACCACCTCAGCCTCACCTATGCGTTCACGTCCCCTTTGTCGCGTTCGCAATGCACAAAATCCTCCCCAACTCCAGCTTCTCTTTGCTATCGCATCCCTTCAACCGCGATCGTGTTGCTTACCAGAAACCAGCAATCACAAAACAAAGAAAAATGGTCTGAAGCCATCCTAAGACACACCCGAGGCCCCCGGGACCACGTCCAAACATACCAACAGGTCCTAAAACATAACATGGACCTTCTAGATGCCTCAATTTATATCAAAAATCATCCAAACTATTAATCGACGATCAAATCCTTTCTTTAAACTTTAAAACATTCAAACTTCGTCGAACGCGTCCGAATTATGCTTAAACATCCCGGAACGATGCTAAATTTTGCGTGTAAGATACAAATCATGATACGAACCTATTCCAAGGCTCGGAACACCAAACGGATGTCGATAACTCCAAAATGCAATTCAAATCAAACTTAAGAAATCCTTGAACTTTAAATATTCCAACCATCCACAACAAGTGCCAAAATATTCCCGGGCCATTCGATACTCAACCCGAACAAGCGCCCAAATCCGAAATCATCTTACGAAGCTATTGGAACCTTCAAATCCAGATTCCGAGGTCGTTTACTCAAAAGTCATACCTTGGTCAACTCTTCCAGCTTAAAGCTTACGAAATGAGAATTTTTCTTTCGAAACCACTCCGAACTTTCCGAAGTTCAATTTTGACCACGTGTAAAAGTCATAAAACATTAAGTGAAGCTGCTTGAGGCCTCAAACCGCTGAACGATGCGCTAAAGCTCAAAATGACCAATCGGGTCATTACATGTAGCTTTTAAAAATAGTGAAGAATGATTAAATATTGACTTTCAGCTTTAAATAAAATGGGCGCCAGGTGTTATTCACGTTCGTGAAGCACCTGACGCATTCTCGATCTGCACTGTCCCATTGGCCTTCGCGTTCATGAAGTCTCCATCATGTTCGCAAAGGCTATTCCCCATCCAAGATTTTGCATTCGTCTCCTAGGGTCCGCAATCATGATGAAGGCCATCCTCGACCTTCCTAGACCTCCTAAAGCATCGCGTTCACAAGGGGTGAGTCGCGTTAGCGAAGGGAAATCTGTAATGACTCGATCGACCATTTTATATAATCGCACCCACATCTATTGCTTCAAACTTATATGTTTATGTATTTATGACTTGCGGGGTTTATTAGTTTTGTTCCAGGAAGGTTTCAGGTAGATTTGGACCCTTGATTCCAAACATAGAAGTTTAAATTTAAAAATGTTGACAAACTTTGACTTTTGTACAAATGACTCTGGAACTGTATTTTTATGACTCCGATAACTTCGTATCGTAATTTCGGACTTGGGCGTATGCCCAGAATTAATTTTTGAAGTCTGTAGGTTAATTTGTGTTGATTTGCCGAAATTTGGCAATTTTAAGTGGGGAAGTTTGACCGTAGGTTGACTTTTAGCTATTGCGCTCGAAATTTGATTTTGGGACATGGAATAGGTCTGTTATGGCATTTTGAACTTGTTTACAAAATTTAGCATCGTTAGGAGTTGATTTTATAGGATTCAGACGCTTAGATGAAATTTTAGAAGTTCTTGAAAATCTCTTTAAAAATTGCATTTTATATTTCAATTGGTAGTTTTAGATGTTAGTTTTATGTTTTGATCGCGCGAGCTAGTTTGTATGATATTTTTAGACATGTGTGGTGGTTTGGTTTGGAGCCCCGAGAGCTCGGGTGAGTTTCGGACGCTTAGCAGAGTGTTGTTAGAATTGAATTGCTGGTTTTTCTCCACAGGACCTCAGATCTCGCATTTACGTGATTCTTGATCGCAATTGCAAAGGTAGGCCAAGTAAGCTGGGTTCGCAATTGCAAACCCAGTGTTCGCATTTGCGAATGTCTTCTAGGATGGGCTAGGTACGCAATTGTGATTATCATGTTGCAATTTCGAGGGCAACAACGGTCGCAAATGCAATCCCATCTTCGCATTTTCGAAGAGTTTCCCCAAGCCTTCAGTGCTGCAATTTTAAATCCATGTTGCAATTGCGACATCTGTAACATAGCAAATAGCTGGGACACGGGAGTTTTGAGTTCACTCTCTCATTTTTGAACCCTTGACTCGTTAGGAGCCGATTTGTAGAGGGAATATTCCCCTACAAACCTTGGTTAAGTGATTCTAATATATTTCTAATCATATTCCATCAACATATCTTAGATTTTAATATCAAAATCATGTGAATCAAAGTAGAAATTAGTGAAACTTTGCAAAGTTTTTGAAAAATATAAAATTGAGTTTTGAGAGTCGATTTTGACTCGGATTTTGAAACTAATCAAATATATGAACTCGTGGAATCATGGGTAGACGGCATCTACCATTGGACCCGGGTTTTGAACGTGGCAGGTTTTGGCTATTGGACCCGGAATCCATTGCAATTGAATCCCCTAGCATTGTTTGATGATAGTTAGTCAATTTTGGTTAGATTTGAGCTGCGTGGAGGCGGATGTTAAGGGAAAAGCTATTTTCAAGAGTTGAATTAGCCTAGTTGAGGTAAGTGTCTTGCCTAACTTCGTGTGGAGGAACTACCCCTTAGGATTGGTATTGTTTGATTCAATTATGCTAAGTGAAATCTGTGTACGCAAGGTGACGAGTGGGTACACGGATTGGACGTAGTATTTGACCGGTTTAGGCTACTTAGACTAATTCCATGCTTCAATTGAAATGCCATATTATGTTCTAAATTCTCATTGTCAAATTATCATTAATTATGTTAGACTATCCTTAAATTCCTTAGTTGACTTGCATAGTATTTGTTCTACATCCTACTTGCTCAATTGCTCCTATGCTTTAATTGAACTTGTTGTCCCTTTTATTGTTACATGTTATCTTTTCACTGTTAATTATCATTGTTTGAATTAATCGTTTGTGTTACCCCTTTACTTGTTGTCTTCCATTATTTGAGACTCATTGTTGAATATTATTTCCTTTATTGTGAGTTAATCTTATCTAATATCGTGGTTATACATTATTTTCTCATTGTTGAGTTATTTGGTGTTGAAGTTGTGAAAGTCGTTAATACGTTGAGGCGATGTTGGTTATTGTTGAAACATCTATCTTATTGAGCATTTTCCATCCATTATTGTTGTTATTATTCTTGTATACGTTGTGGTAGAGCCATGGGCTATTGTTGTGGAAACATTGATATTGTTGTTGTTGGCAAGTTGTGATATGTAGGCACTTGTGGTGCAAGTTGTTATTGTGATATGATATTGATGCGCATGCGGATGTATAAGTCTTGGGTTGATGTGCCAGAGGTGGTATAAGGTGGGACTTATGTGCGTGGTCTCTTGTAGGGAAACTACGTGAAGCCACGGTGCATCATAAGATGGGCTAAGCTGCGTGTAGCTATTTCGGGAAGACAGTTTTCAAAACCTATTTTCAAATGTAATGCTCACGCGGCGGTATAAGGAAATATTGTGATTGAAATTGAAAAATATGAATACGAGGCGATACCTCGGTTGTGATTCTTGATTATACGAGGCGGTACGTCGGTTTAATTTCATTATACACGAGGAGGTACCTCGTTGTGTTTCTTTCTGTTTGTTTCATGTTGCAAAGTGTTGTGGAAGGAATATTTCTTGTTGCTTCATTTTTTATTATTCTAGTAGGTGTAGTCCATACATGATCATTGCACTTTAGTTTCTTCTTTTATGCTATTTCTTAGGTTAACTTCCGGTACTAGTTCTTGCTATTATCTTGTTCCATATCAGTTATTCTTCATTTTCTGTTATTTATCCGTATTACATTTTTATACTGTTTATTTCATATCCTAGTAGGTCTCTCGACATGGCCTCCTCACTAGTCTACTGAGGTTAGGCTTGATGCTTACTGGGTACTATTGTGGGGTATTCATACTATGATTCTACACATCGTTTTGTACAGATCCAAGTATGTTTGCTGGTGCCGGTCGATAGAGATTTACTGCTAGCTACTTTTACCTCAGACTTCAAGGTATGCCTGCTCAGCGTCCGCATGCCTTTAAGTCACCTACCCTTATTTTCATTACTGTTGTATTTCCTTTTGGACAGTAATGTAGTAGTACTCTAGTTGCATTCTATAGAGCTTATGACTCAGTTCCACTGGTTTTGGGGTGTGTATTTGTGAGATTCTATTTTCATAAGGTTTTATCTATTATTTAGTTATTTTCAGTAACTTGTTATTATATATCTGTTCAGTTGTTATTCATTAGGCTTACCTAGTCTTAAAGACTAGGTGCCATCACGACATCCTTCGGAGGTAAATTGGGGTCGTGACAAGTTGGTATCAGTTCTCGAGGTTCATACGTGTTACGAGTCATAAACAAGTTTAGTAGAGCCTTGCGGATAGGTACGGAGACGTTTGTACTTATCTTCGAGAGGCTACAAAACTGTTAGGAAAACTTCACATCTTTGATTCCTTATCATGCGAAGTGGTCGATTTCGAAAACTAAATATTTGACTTTCTATTCTCTCATATATGGCGAGAACACACACCGCAAGATCCGACGATCAGACACACGCGCCCCCTACAAGAGCCGCGAGAGGCTGGGGCTGGGGTATAGGCCGAGGACGGGCACGTGGTGCAACCAGAGCATCTTCTCGAGCTGCGATAGAGGAGCCACTAGTAGCTCCAGTCAGGGGTCAGACACCCCTGGCACCTATTGCCACCCCAGCACTTCAGGACACCCTCGCTCAGTTCTTGAGCATGTTCAGTACCTTAGCTTAGGCGGGGTTGATCCCATTTGCACCAGCCACATCTCAAGCTGGGGAAGGAGCACAGACTCCCGCGGCTCGTACCCCAAAGCAGCGGGTCCAAGTTGATCAGGTCCTAGAGGTTATACAGGTACAACTTGTAGCTCCAGTTCAGCCCGTGGTTAGGGCGGCACTATCTGAGGAGGAGCGGGTTAGGCTCGGGAGGTTCAAGAAGTACCACCCTCCTACTTTCAGTGGTTTGTCTTCAAAGGATGCACATGGTTTTCTTGAGGAGTGTTACCGTATTATCCATACTATAGGCATTGTGGAGACGAGTGGGGTTACTTTTACTACGTTCCAGATAAAGAGAGAATCATATCAGTAGTGGAGGGTGTACGAGGTGGGTAGCCCAGGCGAGGCAGCTTCATATACATGGGATCAATTTTTAAAGTTTTTCTTGAGAGTGTGTTTTACTTAGACCCTTAGGGATGCTTGGCGCGCGAAGTTTGAGCACAGCGCTAGGGTACAATGTCAGTATTGGAGTATGCTATCCGATTCAGTGGTTTGTCAGGCATGCACCAGCCTTGGTTACTACGGTCATAGAGCAAGTCCATCGAT
Source organism: Nicotiana otophora (assembly GCA_000715115.1). Lineage (NCBI taxonomy): Eukaryota > Viridiplantae > Streptophyta > Magnoliopsida > Solanales > Solanaceae > Nicotiana > Nicotiana otophora. Next base: position 51,135 of record AWOL01S0059782.1, read on the forward strand.
TCATCGACGGGCTCAACTAGAGTATTAGATTTAGCATAGCTATGGAGGTGGATTCAGACACTCTGTATCAGCAGGTGGTTGAGATTGCATGGAGGTTGGAGGGTATGCGAGATCATGATAGAGATGATAAGGAGGCCAAGAGGCCTCGTTACATAGGGGTATTATTGGTGTTCACACCATAGCTACAGCTCATCATGGTAGGGACTGTGTGAGCCGTCCAGTTCATTTCGCACTTCCAACTTCTAGTGGTGCTCTGGTTGTATCGAGGACCCGAGTTGCACACTTTGCTCAACCACTTTCTAGTGCACCTCCTACGCGGGGTGCCTTCGACGGTCAGTCCAGCCGACCAGGCCCGAGCCAGTCCCAACCGCCATTCCTATTGAGAGCTTGTTATGAGTGTGGTGATACCGCCACATGGTCAGAGACTGCCCCAGACTCAGTAGGGGTGCACCTTCCCAGACTACTCAGGCTTCACGAATACATTCAGGTCCGCCGACTTCTCAGGCCATGATTGTTATCCTAGTTGCCACTCCAACCACTCAGCCAGCTAGGGGTGGGGGATGGACAGGTAGAGGTCGCCCTAGAGGGGGAGGCCAGGCCAGATTCTATGCTCTTCTGAGTAGGACAGAGGCAGTTTCTTTAGACTTAGTCATCACAGGTATGGTTCCGGTTTGCCATAGAGATGCCTCAGTCTTATTTGATCCTGGATCCACTTATTCATATGTTTCATATTACCTTTCTCCATATTTAGATATATCGCGTTATTCCTTGAGTTCTCCTATTTATGTGTCTACACCTATGGGAGATTCCATTGTTGTGTACCGTGTCTATCGGTCGTGTCTAGTTGTTATTGGTGGTTTTGAGACCAAAGTTGATCTGTTGTTACTTAGTATGGTATACTTTGATGTTATTTTGGGCATGGACTGGTTGTGGCCCTATTAGGCTATTCTTAATTGTCACGCCAAGACTGTGACGTTGGCTATGCCAGGTTTACCACGGTTATAGTGGAGGGTGCATTAGATTATGTTCCTAGCAGGGTTATATCATTTCTAAAGGTTTAGCGGATGGTTGAGTAGGGGTGCAATTCTTATCTAGCCTTTGTGCGGGATGTCAGTGCTGATACTCCTACTGTTGAGTCAGTTCCGAAAGTGAGAGACTTTCCAGATGTATTTCCAGCAGATCTTCCATGCATGCCGCCCGGTAGGGATGTCGATTTCGGTATTGACTTGTTGCGGGGCACTCAGCCCATTTCTATTCCACTATATTGCATGTCCCCCGTTGAGCTGAAGGAGTTAAAGGAATAGTTACAAGGGTTGCTTGATAAGGGATTCATTCGGCCTACTGTGTCGCCGTGGGTTGCTACGGTCTTGTTTGTGAAGAAGAAGGATGGATCTATGCGCACGTGTATTGATTATCGTTAGTTGAACAAGATTACAGTGAAGAACAGGTATACATTTCCATGCATTGATGGCCTATTTGATCAGCCACAGAGTTCCAAAGTATTTTCCAAGATTTATTTGCGGTCAAGTTATCATCAGTTGAAGATTTGAGAGACGGATATTCCTAAGACTGCCTTTAGGACTCGTTTTGGTCACTACATGTTTCTTGTGATGCCATTTGGGCTGACCAACGCCCCAGCAACATTTATGCACCTGATGAATACTGTATCTTGGTATACTCCTGCAATCGGGAAGATCATGAGCAGCATTTAAGGATCGTGCTCCATACCTTAAGGGAGAAGAAGTTATATGCAAAGTTTTCAAAGTGTTAATTCTGGCTTTATTCGGTGGCGTTTCTTGGTCATGTGGTGTCGAGTGAGGGGAAAAGGTAGATCCGAAGAAGATTGAGGAGGTACAGAGTTGGCCCAGATCGTCTTCAGCTACTGAGATCTGGTATTTCCTTTGTTTGGCCAGGTATTATGGTAGTTTCATAGAGGGCTTCTCATCTATTATTGTACCTATGACCATACTAACCCAGAAGGGTGCTCCTTTCAGATGGACTGAGGAGTGTGAGGCGAGCTTCCAAAAGCTCAGGACTGCTTTGACCACAGCCCTAGTGTTGGTGTTGGTATTTCCTATGGGCTCGGGGTGTTATAGTGTGTATTGTAATGCGTCACGTGTCGGCCTTGGCATGGTGTTGATGCAAGATGGTAGGATGATTGCCTACACATCTCGACAGTTGAAGCCTCATGAGAAGAATTATCCAGTCCGTGATTTGGAGTTGGAAGCCATTGTTCAAGCATTGAAGATGTGGTGGCATCATTTGTATGGCGTTCCTTGTGAGGTCTTTACCGACCACAGGAGTCTACAACATATGTTCAAACAAAAGAAGCTTAACATGCGGTAGCGGAAATGGTTAGAGTTACTTCAGGACTATGATATCATCATTATATATCATCCCGAGAAGACCAATGTGGTGGCCGATGCCTTAAGTCAAAAGGCGGAGAGTTTGGGTAGTTTAGCATATCTACCGGTGGCAGAGAGGCCATTAGCATTGGAGGTTCAGGCCTTAGCCAACCAGTTTGTTAGATTGGATATTTCGGAGCGCAGTCATGTTCTTGCCTGCGTGGTTTCTCGATCTTCTCTATATGACCGTATTAGAGAGCGTCAGTATGGTGACCCCCATTTGCTTGTCCTCAAGGACACGGTTTAGCATGACGATGCCAAAGAGGTTACTAGTGGGGATGACAGTGTGTTACGAATGCAGAGCCTATTATGTGTGTCCAATGGGGATGGTTTGCGTGAGTTGATTCTTCAGGAGGCCCACAGTTCATGGTACTCCATTCTTCCGGGTGACGCTAAGATATATCAGGACTTGAGGCAGCACTATTGGTGGATAAGGATGAAGAAGGACATAATTGAGTATGTAGCCCGATGCCTAAATTGTCAGCAGGTGAAGTATGAGCATCAGTGACCATGTGGTTTGCTTCAGCGGCTTGAGATTCCCGAGTGGAAATGGGAGCCTGTCACCATGGACTTTGTTGTTGGGCTCCCACGGACTCGGAGAAAGTTTGATGCAGTATGTGTGATTGTGGACAGGTTGACCAAGTTGGCTCATTTCATTCCGGTAGTGGCTACCTATTCATCAAAGCAGCTGGCTCAGGTTTATATCTGCGAGATTGTATGACTTCATGGCATACCGGTATCTATCATCTTTCACCGGGGTACACAATTCACCTCACAATTCTGTAAGGCTATACAGCATGAGCTAGGCATACGATTTGAGTTGAGTACAACATTTCATCCTCAGACGAACAGATAGTCCGAGCAAACTATTCAAATATTGGAGGATATGCTTTGTTCCTTTGTTATGGATTTCAGTGGCGCTTGGGATCAGCTCTTGTCACTTGCGGAGTTTGCCTATAACAAAAGCTACCAGTCGAGTATCTAGATAGCCCCGTATGAGGCTCTATATGGGAGACGGTGTCGTTCTCCAGTTGGGTGGTTTTAGCCGAGAGAGGCTAAGTTATTAGGCATGGATCTAGTTCGAGATTCTTTGGAGAATGTCAAGATGATCCAAAGTCGTCTTCGTACAGCCCAATCGAGATGGAAGTGTTATGCGAATCGGAAGGTTCGCTATGTTTCATTCATGGTTGAAGAGCAAGTCTTGCTCTGGGTTTCACCCATGAAGGGTGTGATGAGGTTCGGGAAGAAGGGAAAGTTGAGCCGTAGGTATATCAGACCTTTGGAGATCTTTGAAAAGATTGGAGAGGTGGCGTACAAGCTTGCCTTGCCACCTAGTTTATCAGCGGTTTATCTGGTGTTCCATGTCTCTATGCTCCGAAAGTATTATGGTGATCCGTCTCAAGTTTTAGACTTCAGCACAGTCTAGTTAGACGAGGATTTGACTTACATTGAGGAGCCTGTGGCTATCTTGGACCTGCATATCCGGAATTGGAGATCAAAGGATATTGCTTCAGTGAAAATTCAGTAGAGGGGTCATCCGGTCGAGGAGGCGGCCTAGGAGACCGAGCTACATGCGGAGTTGTTATCCTCATCTATTCACCACTTCAGGTACATCTTATGCACATTTGAGGACAGACGTTGGTTTTAAGAGGGGGAGAATCTAATGATCCGATCGGTTATTTTGTGTAATTGCACAACGTTGCCCCTTTTATTGCTTCACACTTATGTGTTTATGTCTTTATGGCTTGTGGGGTTAATTAGTTTCATTCCGGGAAGCTTTCGCGTTGATTTGGACCCTTGATTCCATACTTAGAAGTTTAAATTTGAAAATGTTGACACACTTTGACTTTTGTGAAAACGACCCCGAAACTATTTTTCGATGACTCTGATAGCTTCGTATCGTGATTTCAGACTTGGGCGTATGCACGAAATTGATTTTGAAAATACGAAGGTTGAGTTGTGTTGATTTGCCGAAATTTGGCAATTTTTAGTTGAAAAGTTTGATCGTAGGTTGACTTTTAGCTATTGAGCTCGGAATTTAATTTTGGGACTTGAAATAGGCCCGTTATGGCATTTAGAACTTGTTTGCAAAATTTGGCGTCATTCGAAGTTGATTTGATAGGATTCAAAATATTAGATGAAATTTTAGAAGTTCTTGAAAATCGCTTTGAAAACCATGTGTTTTAGAGTTCAATTCGTAGCTTTAGATGTTATTTTTGTGTTTTGATCACGCGAGCGAGTTTGTATGATCTTTTTAGACTTGTGTGGATGTTTGGTTTGGAGCCCTGAGGACTCGAGTGAGTTTCGGACGCTTAGCGGAGTGTTGTTAGAATTGAATTGCTTCTTTTTCTGCACAGGCCCTTAGATCTCGCATTTGCAAGATTCTTGATCACAATTGCGAAGATACGCCAAGTCTGCTGGTTTTGCAATTGCGGACCCAGTGTTCGCATTTGCAAAGGTCTTCTCGGATGGGCTATTCGATGGAAGGGCCTGCAATTTCGATGGAAACAGGGGTTGCAAATGCGATCCCATCTTCGCATTTGCCAAGACTTTCCCCAAGCCTTCCGTGTCGCAATTGCGAACCCATGTCGCAATTGTGACATCTGCAACTGATTAAATAGCTGTTAGATCTTGCAGTTGCGAGTTTTTGGTTTGCATTTCCAAGGGTAGGCCAAGTCTGTTGGGTTCGCATTTGCGATAAATACCTGGGGAGAGCATATTTGCATTTGCGATCTACATGGTCGTATTTGCGGAGGTCCAAGGTTCGAAATTGCAAACATTTCATCGCAATTGCGATGACAGAAGAGATGTAAGGGTCTTCGCTTTTGCGAGTGATTCTTCGCAATTGTGGGGTTCGCAATTGCGAACCCCATGTCGCATTTGCGACATATGTGAATGGAGAAATAGCTGAGAGACGGGATTTTTGAACTCATTCTCACATTCTTTAACCCTAGAGTTGGTATGAGGCAATTAGGAGAGGGGATTTTCACCTACAAACCTTGGGTAAGTGATTCTAATATATTTCTAATCATATTCCATCAACATATATTAGATCTTAACATCAAAATCATGTGAATCAAAGTAGAAATTTGTGAAACTTTGTCAAGTTTTAGAAAAAAAAAAGAAATTTAGTTTTGAGAGTCGATTTGGACTCGGGTTTTGAAACTAATCACATATATGAATTCGCGGGGTCATGCGTAGACGGAATCTACAATTGGACTCGGGTTTTGACCGGGCGAGCCATGGGTTGACTTTTGTTGACTTTTTGGGAAAAGTGTAAAGATCTTAACTTTATCTATTGCAATTGAATTCGCTAGCATTGTTTGATGATATTGAGTCGATTTTGCTTAGATTTGAGACATGTGGAGGCGGATTTTAAGGGGAAAGCTATTTCCGAGTGTTGAATTTGCCTAGTTGAGGTAAGTTCTTGCCTAACTACGTGTGGGGGAACTACCCCTTAGGATTGCTATTGTTTGATTCAATTGTGCTAAATGAAATCCGTGTACGCATGGTGACGAGTGGATGCACGGGTTGTGCATAGTATTTGACCGGTTTACGCTACTTAAACTATTTCCATGCTTTAATTGAAATGCAATAATATATTCCGAATTCTCATAGTCAAATTATTCTTAATTGGGTTAGACTATCCTTAAATGCCTTAGTTGACTTACTTAGTATTTGTCCTACATCCTACTTGCTCGATTGCTCCCATGCTTTAATTGAACTTGGTGTCCCCTTTATTGTTACACGTTATATCTTTATTGTTAATTATCATTGTTTGAATTAATCATTCGTGTTACCCCTTTACTTGTTGACTTCTATTATTTGAGACTCATTGTTGAATATTATTTCCTTTATTGTGGGTTAGTCTTATATATTATCGTGGTTATACAGTATTTTCTCATTGTTGATTTATTTGGTGTTTAATTTGTGAAAGTCATTAATACGTTGAGGCGATGTTGGTTATTGTTGAAACATCTATCATATTGAGCATTATCCATCCATTATTGTTGTTGATATTATTCTATACGTTGTTGTGGAGCCATGGGCTATTGTTGGGGAAACATTGATATTGTTGTTGTTGGCAAGTTATGATATGTGGGCACTTGTGGTGCGAGTTGTTATTGTGATATGATATTCATGCTCATGCGGCGGTATAATGCTTGGGTTGAAGTGCATGCGGCAGTATAAGGTGGGACTTATGTACGTGGTTGCTTGTAGGGGAACTACCTGAAGCCATGGTGCGTCATAAGATCTGCTAAAGTGCGTGCAGCTATTTTGGGAAAACTTTCAAAACCTATTTTCAAATGTAAGGCTCACGCGGAGGTATAAGGAAGGATTGTGATTGAAATTTAAAAAAATGAATACGAGGCGGTACCTCGGTTGTGATTCTTGATTATACGAGGCGGTATCTCGGTTTAATTTCATTATACATGAGGCGGTACCTTGTTGTGTTTCTTTTTTTTTTGTTTCATGTTGCAAAGTGTTGTGGAAGGAATATTTATTGTTGCTTCATTCTTTATTATTCTAGTAGGTGTAGTCCGTACATGATCATTGTAGCACTTTAGTTTCTTCTTTTATGCTATTTCTTAGGTTAACTTCTGGTATTAGTTCTTGCTATTATCTTGTTCCATATCAATTATTCTTCATTTTCCGTTACTTATCCATATTACATTTTTATATTGTCTATTTCATATCCTAGTAGGTGTCTTGACCTGGCCTCGTCACTACTCTACTAAGGTTAGGCTTGATACTTACTGGGTAACATTGTGGTGTACTCATATTATGATTCTGCACATTTTTTTGTGCAGATCCAGGTACGTCCGCTCGTGCCGCTTGATAGAGATTTCCTGCTAGCTACTTTTACCGGAGACTTCAAGGTGTGCCTTCTCGGCATCTGCAGGCCTCGGAGTCACCTTCCATTATTTTCATTAATGTTGTATTCCCTTTCAGACGGTGATCTAGTAGTACTCTAGTTGCATTCTATAGAGCTTATGACTCAGTTCCACCGGTTTTGGGGTGTGTATTTGTAAGATTCTGTTTTCAAAAGGTTTTATCTATTATTCAGTCGTTATGAGTAACTTATTATTATATATCTGTTCAGTTGTTGTTATTTGTTAGGCTTACCTAGTCGTAGAGACTAGGTGCCATGACGACATTCTTCAGAGGGAAATTTGGGTCATGACATAATCCCCCAAGGCTTTGCGTTGTCATCCTACCTTTCGCATTCACGAAGAGTAACTAGTCCCTAGCCCAACATTCCCCTTCGCGATCTCAAGAGAGCCTTCGCGATCATGAAGCACTGTGTACCAAAAAAAAACCAGCAGTTCTCTACGTACAAAAATGGTCCGCAACCAATCCAAAATTCAGCCGAACCCCTTGGGCTCCAAACCGAACATGCACACAAGTCTAATAACATCATATAAACTTTCTCGCTACCTCAAATCATCAAAATAACATCAAATAATGAGAATCGATCTTCAAAACTCAAGATTTCAACTTGAAAACTCATTTTTCACAACTTTTAACATAAAGTGCTGAAATGCGCTCGGGTTACCCCAGATCCTAACCAAACATGCGTACAAGTCCTAAAATATCATACGAACCTACTGGAATTGAAAAAACACTTATCCAAAGTCGTTTACTAAGAACTTTGACCGTGGTTAACTCAAATTATTTTTAAAGACAAAAATTACATTTTCTTTAAAATTTCACGTAAAACATTCCGAAAAACAATACGGATCATGCATGCAAGTCATATAATATCTAATGAAGCTATGAGAGGTCTCCGAACACAGAAATAAGGGCTGGTACTCAAAACGATCTATCAGGTCGTTACATTAGAACCTCTAAAAGAAATGTTCGTCCTCTAACGGACACAGAAAAGTTCTTGGACTGGTAAAAATATGTGGGTATTTAGTCTATATATTGTACGCATAGTCCCACATAGCCTCCTCAATCGGCTAACCTCTCTATTGCATTTTCGTAGAAGAACCTTCTCACCCACCATGTAATTTACATCTCAAACCTTTCGGTCCGCATAACTCTTCTGACTAGACTGAGCTGTATGAAGTCGCTCCTGAATCACCTTAACCTTCTCCAAAGCATCATGGACCAAATCAGTGCCCAACAATATAGCCTCTCTGGGCTCAAACCAACCAATCAGCGAACGACATCGCATCCCATATAAGGCCTCAAACGGAGACATTTCGATGCTCAACTGGTAGTTTTTATTGTCGGCGAACTCTGCTTGCGGTAGAAACTCATCCCACGACCCTCCGAAATCCATAACACAGGCATGTACACATGTCCTCCAATATTTGAATAGTGTGCTCGGACTGTCTGTCCATCTGAGGATGAAACTCGATACACAACTCGACCCGCGTGCCGAACACACACTGCACGGCTCTCCAAAAATATGATGTGAACTGCGTGCCTTGGTCAGAAATGATGAAAATGGACACGCCGTGCTGTAAAGCCCCGTAAAATTTCACAAATAAATTTAAGGTTTCATGGTGCCGGACTAGGCTTACGTGTTTGAGGATTACAGAACCCGATACGGGCACTATGAATTTTTGGTAATGTCTTTTGGGCTAACAAATGCCCAACAGCTTTCATGGATATTATGAATCGAGTCTTCAAGACTTTTCCTGACTCCTTTGTGATAGTGTTTATTGACGATATCCTTGTATAGTCAAGCAATCGAGAGGACCATACCGATCATCTCAAGGTTGTTCTACAAACCCTATATAAGCATAAGTTATATGCAAAGTTTTCGAAGTGTGAATTTCTGCTTAAGTATGTCACATTCTTGTGTCATGTAGTCACTAGTGAAGGAATTGTGGTTGATCCTCAAAAGATTGCGGCTATGAGGAATGTGGCGGACTTTATTCAAAATGTGGATGGTCTCTGGGAAAGAATCATGATCGAGGCTCACACTTCTAGGTATTTCGTGCACCCGGGCTCTACAAAATATATCATGACCTCAAGGAAGTCTATTGGTGGAATGACATGAATATAAATGATATGGACTTTGTGGTAGGACTATCTCGCACTCCTCGTAAGTTTGACGCGATTTTGGTGATTGTGGATCGACTCACGAAATCAGCCCACTTTTTGCAGGTTAAGGCTACCGATACAGCGGAATAGTATGCTCAGTTTTATATCAAAAAAATAGTCAGGTTGCATGGCACTCCAGTTTTTATCATTTCTGATCGTGGGGGTGGGGGGGGAGGGCACAGTTCACGGCTAATTTTAAGAAATGAAGCCACTTAAAAAAAAGAGAGAAAGAAAGAAAAAGG
>AWOL01S0059782.1:62430-109990 GCA_000715115.1 Nicotiana otophora
CACAGTTCACGGCTAATTTTTGGAATAAATTTCAGCAAGGTTTGGGTACTCAGGTGAATCTCAATACAGCCTTTCACCCGCAGACGGACGGGCAGGCAGAGCGGACTATTCAGACACTCGAGGATATGTTGCGCACTTGTGTTCTAGACTTCAAAGGTAGCTGGGATGATCATTTGTCACGCATAGAATATGCCTACAACAATAGTTATCATGCTAGCATTCGGATGGCACCGTTCGAGGCTTTATATGGAAGGAGATATAGATCTCCCATTGAGTGGTTTGAAATTGGGGAAGCAGAATTGATAGGGTCAGACCTCGTGCATCAGGCTATGGAAAAAGTTAAGATCATTAAGGAGCGGTTAAACACTGCTCAGAGACGGTAGAAGTCCTATTCGGATGTTTGTCGTAGGGATTTGGAGTTCAAAGAAGATGATTGGGTACTCTTGAAGGTTTCCCCCATGAAGGGTGTAATGCGATTTGGTAAGAAAGGGAAATTGAGTCTGAGGTATGTCGGACCATACAGAATCATTGATAGGAACGGTGAGGTGGCGTAAAAGCTTAAGCTACCACTTGAGATGTCATTAGTGCACCCAGTGTTTCATGTGTCTATGCGGAAGAAATTAGTTGGAGACCTGATACTCATTGTTCCGGTTGAGACAATTGAGGTTAATGAGTAATTGGCGTATGAAGAGATTCCTATTTCTATTATTGATCGGCAAGTCCGAAAGTTGACAAATAAAGAAATTGCCTCCGTGAAAGTGCTATGGCGAAACCAACAGGTTGAAGAGGCTACTTGGGAGGCCGAGGAGGAAATGAAGAAAAAGTATGCTTATTTGTTTGAATAGCCATGTATTTATAAAGTTGTGTTCTTTGAAATTTCTAAGGGTTACCTTCTATGAATTATGTATCATTTGTACAAATTGACGTTAATGGTGTTCCTTTCCGGTAATATATTGCTTGTGAGGCCATCATTGGTGTTGTTTTGTGTTATGTTACATCGCTTGATTATGTATATGTTGTTAGGATGTGTTTCTAGGGTTCTCTGGCAGGTGGATAGGCCCAGTTACAAGGGAAACTCTCGCAAAAGTTTTGGAAATATAGGGAGTTAGTCAAATTTGGGGCTGCATCAGGTGTGTGGTGTCGAAATTGAGTCGCATCAGGTGCTAATAGTGAACTTTGATTCTTATTCGAGGACGAATGATCCTAAGTGGGGAAGAATGTAAAGCCCCATAAAATTTCGCAAATGAATTTAAGGTTTCATGGTGCAGGACTAGGCTTACATGTTTGAGGATTATAGAAATTCTTCTCGGCACGGACTTTTTGGGTAGAACAATGCACTGGAAAGTGAAGAAAACATTTGGGCAGAAATATGCATTTCTGCGGCTCACTATGCAGCCACAGAATCACTCTGCAGACCACATAATGGTCGTAAAATGAATCAGGGGTGAGGCGGTTTGGGAGAAAGTTTGCGGTGCATTATGCGGCCGCAAACCAGTTCTACGGTGCATTATGCGATCGCAAGACAAATCCGCGGGGCGCATAACTACAGCAGACCGAGGCAAATTGTTTTCCTAGTTTTTGGTACCAAATTGTGCGGACGATATATGGACCGCATATCCTGTTCCGGAGCTTCATTTTTAGGTTTTTATAACACGACCCTACTTCGTTAAATAGACGATTTGTATCATTTTTGAGCTGAAATCTGACATTTTGAGAGCGAGAAAGTGCCCTAGAGTGAGAGTAATCTTCAACCAATTGTCCTTCAATTCTTGCTCAAATCTTTGAAGATTAACAAGGAAAACTCACTAGGTCTTCATCCTAGAGGTAAGATTCCACACCATAACCCCTAATTCCGAAATTTATCTAAGAATGGGTAATTAGCAAGAAAATTCATGGGTATGAGAGTTGTTTATTTTGCATGCATGTGTTATCAAAGGGTGTAGTAAGATTGTGAGCTAAAAAAATGGTAAAGAGTGGGTTGTGTGATGATGGAATCCTTTATAAAAGGACCTTGAAACCTTAATGCACACCTAGTGTTTGATAAAATGCTCAAATGAGCTAGAACCATGATCATCTTCCTAATTTTTGTTCAACTTGTATATTTCTGAAATAGATTGAAGTTGCTAAAAATTCTGAAATAGTTTAGAGTTTAAGGAATCTCAATTGAGGTATGTTGGCTAAACTCTTCTTTAAGAATCGGAATCCTAATATCCTTGTAAGTTCCAAGATATTTATTACAAATCAAGTATTCCAAATGAGTTTTGTGATAAAGATATATGTTCAATTCGTGTTTCAAATGCTCTTCTTATATTGAATTATAAATTGAGGATGTGTCCAAACTATGGATTGTGCATCTACATGTTATAATTCTAAGTCGTGATTTATGGGAAAATTATTATGGCAAATCGTGTAGAGATTGTGATTGGGATTACACCTCTACCCATATACATTGGGGTGAGGTGGCAATACCTCTTTGTGTATGATTTTGGTATGGTTGTTGCACCACCACCCACCTATATATATTGGGGTGAGGTGGCATGGCCACTTTGTGTAGGTATTGAAATCATAGATGCATTTCCACCCGCATATATTGGGGTGAGGCGGCGGGGCCGCTTTGTGTGAAAATGGGTATTGTATTTACACCTCCACCCGCATACATTGGGGTGAGGCGGCAGGGCCGCTTGAGTAGAGTTTTGGTATTGTGCTTACACCTCCACCAGCATACATTGGGGTGAGGCGGCGGGGCCGCTTTGTGTGAAAATGGTTACAGAGTATCTCATCTTAAATTCGAGAAATGTTAATGACAGCTCTTGATAAGCTTGCTTTGGTTTAAATGGCTATCTATTCTATTCTATTGTCGCCTTGATTCATCATATTCATACTGTATTTCCAAGTTCTTAAATTGGTGTTTGATTTTCATACTAGTACTATTCGACATGTACTAACGTCCCTTTTGTCAGGGGCGCTGCATCTTTAATGGTTGCAGGTGGTTCCACAGTGGAGGATACTGACCAGTGATAGCAGTGTTCATCCTTCCCAGCTGACTTGGTGAGCCCCATCTTATTTCGGGGTTGTGCATCTTTCGTTTCGTATGTGTTATCGTATTTTGAGGTATAGCCAGGTCCTTGTTGTCGGCACTATCATTGTACACTTTGGTATTTGTAGAGGCTCCGTAGACTAAGTGTGGGTCGTGTATGAGTGTTGGGAATGTTAAACAAGTTGTGTTGTGATTAAATCACTTGTTCCACTTTGAACCATGAAGATGTCTGTGTGTGTGTGTGTGTGTGTGTGTTTGAGACTTATTAATGAGGTAATTAATGGTAATGAATTGGTATTGTAGACATGATCACCTTATTATTTAATTAACGAAATTATGTATTCTCTTTATTCATGGATGAGTTTGGGTAGAAGGAAATCTAATAGGCTTCTTCGGCCGGGTTCACTCCGTTTAGCGCGGGTCGCGCTCCACGAATTTGGGGCATGACACGTGCAGTGTATAATATCTCGAATGTAAATCTAAGCCAATCGCTCTAAAGAATAAAAAGTCATCACCAGAATGAAGTGTGCGGACTTAGTCAACCGGTCCACAACAACCAGACTGCATCATATTTCTTCAAGATCCATGGTAAGCCTACCACAAAATCCATAGTAATGCACTCCCACTTTCATTCTGGTACATCCAATTTCTGAGTCAACCCTCACGATTTGTGATGCTCATACTTCACCTTTTGATAATTCTAACACCGAGAGACAAAAACAACAATATCTTTCTTCATTCTCCGCCACCAATAGTGTTGTTTCAAGTCATGGTGCATCTTCGTGGCACAAGTGTAAATAAAATAGCGTGAGTTGTGAGTCTGTTCAAGGATGAAATCTCTCAACCCATCAACATTTGGAACACAAATCCGGCCTTGAAACTACATAACACCATCATCACCAATCACAACTTCCTTAGTATCACCCCACTGTACTGTGTCCTTCAATACCAACAAGTGAGCATAATCAAACTGGCGAGCCTTGATACGCTCCAATAACGATGATTGTACCACAATGCAAGAAAGAACCCAGCTAGGCTTCAAAACATCAAATCTCTCGAACCAATTGGCCAAAGCCAAAACATCCATGGCTAGTGGCCTTTCTGCTACCGATAAATATGTCAAACTACCCATGCTCTCAGCCTTCCTACTTAATGCATCGGCCACTATATTGGCTCTCCAAAGATGATGTAATTGGTGATATCATAATCTTTGAGCAAATCTAACCATCTCTGCTACCGCAAATTAAAATCCTTTTGCTTGAACAGGTGCTGGAGACCTCAGAAGTTGAAAAGAAGAAAATCTGGTAAATGGCCTCAGATGTCACAACTGCGACACAGATGTGGGAAATGTGAAGAAAGCAGTGATCGCAAATGCGAAAAAAGGCTTCGCATATGCGAAGTCAACCCAGGCAAGCAGTCTTCGCAAATGCGAAAAAGGGCTTCGCAAATGCGATAAACGACTTCGCAAAGGTGAAGTCAAACCAGACAGTCAAACTTCACAAATGCAAAGTTTTTATCGCAAATACGATGGTCAAATGGAATATCATTGTTCTCAAATGCGAAGATCGCGCTTCAGTTCTGGGTACTTCTGTAATTTCACACTTTTTGGACCTAAATCCTTTAATACACGACCTAACTTATTAGAAAAAATATCTTTGGCTTATTTTTCAGTCCTTAGACTAGAGAATACAAGTTTTGGAGCTAGGGTTCTTGCACACACTTGGGTCTTGAAGATTTGAAGCGTTTGGTTGAGAATTGCTTACTCATTTATACTCATTTATTCATTTCCTTGCTTTGTATTGAATATTTAAGTGTGTAGTGTTTTTTCCAACACTTGAATCTTATTTATGGAAATATTTATATTTAAAGTGTAGATTAAATATCTTGTTGTGCTTATGTATTGAATAATTTTTATTTATTATGAAGTGAGTTATTATTTCTTTAATTATTGTTGTTTCTTAATGTTTCCAAAGGGATTAGCTAACCATAGGACTCGCCAATTAACCTCGAATTAACTTTGGGAAAGATAATTTGGGGTTGGGAAAGATTAATTAATAAGAACTTATGGCTTTAACCCTCACTTTATAGATTCTACCTAGGGATAGGATTGAACCACTTGTAGCCATATTCTGGTGTGCATAATCTCTTAATTGTTTTAGAGATAATTCAATTAGGATGTCTTGTTAGTCTTCGGAAGAAGCTAATATAGAATTATTATCCGAGGCTAATTAAAATAAACTAGATCATATTTGTAAAATCGTAAAATACATTGGATCGTTACTTGAGTGTAAATCATGATGCATCCATGCTTGTAGCCATTGATCATTTTACTTGCTTTCTAGGTTAGTTTATATTTTTGCTATTCGTTATAAATATTTTCTCAAACCCATTCTAAGTATTTGGCTTAGCATAATAAGTGATAATTATCTTACACGCGTAATCGCCTACATATTATTCTCTGTGGAATTTGACCCCGACTCATAGTTGGGTAAATTATATTGCATGCAACCGTGTCCATTTACTTTTTAGTAGTGGATTTGGACGTCATCAAAATTGGCGCAGTTGCCGGGGAATAATTTGGCGTATTTAGGTTGTTTGAGAAATAAGCATACATGCTTTGGTCCAAAATTATGAATATGTTTGTAATTATTTTCTTATCTTTGTTTATCTTCTTGTTTGATTCTTGTTTATTTTCTTATTTTTTGAAAAAAACCAAAATGGCATCATATAATGAAAATTGATCGGATGGTAGTTATTGATACTTTGATGACCCTTGTCCTTATTGTGCAGGAACACACTCGTGGAAAAATTGTTTAAATTCTCCCGGGTGCGGATTGTGCGCACAATCTCAAACCCATGAGTGGAGTATTTGTGATAAGTGTAGTCATCAAAATGGTCATTGGGATAATTGTGCTTATTTGTTTTTCCATTCCCCAAACCCCAGCTATGATGATTCTACTTTTTGTGATGACAAGTATAGGGATATGGAAGTGGAAGAAGTTGAGCATGGTAAAAATGGAGAGTTCAAGCTCATGTTAGAATGCCTACTTGAGGGAGGAAACAAAGAGCAAAATACCTTGGAGGAACTTTTGGAAAATAGTCTCCAAAATGATTTGGCGCTTGAAAGGTTGAACTCACAAATGGGAGAAATGCTTGAAGCTTTTGAGGTCGTAAAAGCCTCGGAAGTGAATAATAGCCAAGAACCTTCCTAAGATGTTGAAGCCGAAAATCCTTCTTTGGCACTTGATCAAAACCAAGAAGAACTCTCAAATGCTCAAAATGAGAAGACGATGCTCATGTTGGAGGCCATTCTTGAAAATAAGGAAAAGCAAAGTGTGGCACTCGAGGACTTAAAACAAACACTACATCAAAATGATGAGACTATCCGTACTTTGGAAGATCAAATGAAATCATTGATTGAGTCTCATTATGCCTATTAATTTGAAAGTGTGGAAAGAGGTCAAGAAGAGTCCGACTTCGAGGAAGAAAGTGAGCTTTATTTTGAGGAATCAAGAATTGAACGTCCGCCAACCAACTTCATGCTTGTTAGTGATGCCAAGAAAAATATGAAATTAGAGTCAACCGGTGTAATTGAAAATATGGTTTAAGTTAACTCTAGTTCAGGGGAAAAAGATGATGTCAAAATCCGGGAAGATTTGCAATTTAAAGGGTTGAGGTCGCATTACAAGTATTTTTCAACTTTGGAATTGCATGGTGATATGGGAATTGAGCCGTGCGAATCCATATGGAAATGCAAAGAAGAAAAACAAGAGCCATACATTTTGCAATTTGGATATTCAAGAAGGCAAAATGACATTCCTCAGAAAAAAGCCAAGAAATGCAAATTGAAGAAATTAATGTGTAGCTTGATCATCTACTTACCACCCCTGTTGCTCGTGGTCACAAACTTGAGTCCAGGTAAGGTTCCCAATTCATATCGTCCAAGTGGCGAGAAAAGTGGTAAAGTTAATCCGCGTCGTGCCACGACGTTAAATGCGGTGCTTAGTGGGAGGCAACCCATCGTTTTTAAAAGTTTTAGTTATTTTTGAAATTTTCTTTTTTAGAATAGTTTATTATTTTATTTTTGACTAATCTGCCAAGTTTCACAATTTTTGGAGTTGATTTGTGCAGGTCGAGGTGACCGGAGAGCCAAAAACCAGTAGCTGGAAATTGTAGAAGCTCAGTATTCGCATTTGCGAATATATGTTCACATTTGCGAATTTGGCCACATCACAAAATCCAAGAAAGGTTCACATTTGCGGCCACTGCAGAATTTTTAAAGCTCGCAATTGCAAATAGGGGGTCGCAAATGCGACCTCTGAGGCACCTATACTGGGTTTTGCTTAACACTTGCCAAACAATTGCAAGAATCTTTTGAGGCCCTAAAATTAAACAACTGGTTTCTTTCTCACTACCCCAACCTTGAAACTCCCTCATTTTCACTCCTAATTGCAAGCATCTAGGTATGAAGGCTTAATATTTGTGCACTTTATGTTCCATAGCATCATCTTCTTCTTCTCCTCTCCTTCATTGCTCAACATCTAGGTTCAATTTGATTTTCCTTTTCTGTGCAAAACTTGTTTGAAAAAGAACATAAATCATGTGTTGATTTCTAGGTGAGGTTGGCTGAGAGTGTGAGCTTATGTCTTTGCTTGAAAAACGAGGAAGTCTGAGTACCCATGGCTTTGTGAAAATAGAAGTGATTTTGTGTGCTTACTATGTGATCGATGAATGGCCCGAATGAGATTCTTGGCCGAATCATTGAAATTTCTTCAATTCGTGGTTGTATGTGAAGTTTATTGCATTTTTGTGTGCCTAAAACTGATTGGGTTATCTAAAAGTGTGGTTTTGTTTGTAAACTTTTGGATTTTGGAACTGTTAAGTGGCTGGGAACGATGTGGTCGCAATTGCGATGGCCTCTTCGCATTTGCAAAAAGATGGTCGCAATTGCGAAATCTGTCAGCCCTAGCAACCTTCGCAATTGCGAAGAATATATTGCATTTGCGAGCTCTTGTGAAGAAAATGTCGCAATTACGACATCATAGAGCAGGCTCCTGCTGAACTGAAAATCTGACATTTTTTTCTAAGGCTAGGTTTCGACTGTCCAATCATTTCTTGATCATATTTGAATCATTTTGCAATGTTTTTCATAGCTATACCACGTTTTCACTCCAATGCTTTGTTTATAGGTACCGATGAATCCGCGCATGAAAATCCCTTGGAAGTTGAGGAGAACTATGACCAACACCGATTCTTGTCATTTAAATATCATGAACCTTACTATGCCGAGTTGATTTCGAATAAAGTGCTGCCGGAAAGTGGTATATTGCTGGAAAAGGTCCCGCAACGTCTTCCCGAGTTTCATCAGAGGCTTGTAGACATGGGATAGACTTGTTTTTCCCCTCAACCTTGCAATGACAATGAGCAATGGGTGAGAGAATTCTATGTAAATCTTCCATCCATCAGGTTAAAAAAGCCAAAGATTAGGATTCGCGGCACAATGGTGAATTTCAGAGCTGAAGCTGTGAACCAAATCTATCACCTACAGGACCATGACATGGCTCCATTCCATGTGAAATATTGTGCCTCAGGCGAGTGGTTGCTATCCAAATTGTGCCTAGGTGTGGATGTTCCATGGGCAGCTGAAAAGAGAGGGATCACATCCAAAGAATTCACTGCTGAAGCAAAGATATGGCTGGCCATCATATGCAGTCGCATCTCTCCTGCGTCGAATATATGGAATGTATCAACAACGAGAGCTAAAATGATAGCCTCCATTCTTGATGGTATTCAGCTCAATGTTGGTGAGATTTTCATCAATGAAATAAGGGAGTATCGAATTCAGAATGGTCCATCATTGATATTCCCATCTCTTATCACTGAGTTGCGCCAACTTCCTAGGGTTCAGGAGGATCCGGGAAAGCCTATTAATCCATTGAAGAAAAGAGAAGAGGGCGGAGTCGTCAAAAGAAAAAAGAGAAAGTTGGGATCTTCTTCTCAGACCGACCAGGGTAGCCTGCATCATCTTTTGCAGGAGGACCATTTTCTATGCTTTCTGAGGAAATGCGGCGAATTCGCAACCTAGTAGCTAGCCGTCCACAGGGACCTGGGGAGACATCTAAGGGACCCTCTGTATGCATTTCAAAGAAAGAGTTTCAAAAGTATCTTGATAATCAGAAGAAGCAAGGGGATCACCTTAATAAGGTGGAGAAGTCATATATTGATTTGGCCATGGTGCACGATAATTTGAGCACTTCTCATGACAAACTAGAAAATGCACACACCAGGATAAAGCAAAGGGATAAGAGGAGAGATAAATTCTTCACCCGTATGTGGAAGGGTGTGAAGGGGCTATGGATAGTTCTAAATCCTCAAGAGCAAGTGCCATCGATCGAGCCGGAAGATGATGATGATGCTCCAGTTCATTGGTCCGAGGAAGAAGAAGAGGAGGATGCGACTGAGTCCGACAGCGAGTAGAGCACTTGATGCAGTATTCAGGGAGTACTTTCCACCATTTTACTCTATTTTGTTTAGTTGTATTGGGGATATTTCAACATCTCTAGTTGGGGGTGGCTTCTGGTATAACTGTGGATATGGTACATTGGTATTTATGTTTGTTTTCATCTGACGTTATTTTGTTTTCATGTGATGTGTTATATTAGTATGTTTACTAGCTTTTTAAATTTTTATTTTTAGATATAATATGTTTTATTGACTTGATGTTTATTAACTTCTTGATTTTTTTAAATAGTATGTCTTGCTTTTTTTAAATAGTATGTTTTATTTTCGTGGCGATATCCTTGGTTTTCTTTGTACCATGGTTCTTTTTCCGAGGACACCAATTTTCTTTTTTTGAACCGGGTAATCTTTGGTAAATTTTTGTGTTGACTTTTCCCGATGATGGATAGCTAGGCGACTTTCTTAAGGGAATTAGTCTTATAGTTTAGATATAGTTTTTGTTAATTTAGGAAGAATAAGTGGTATGAGTTGGGGTTTGTGCCCATTGACCAATTTGTGGCTTGCATGGTACCAACATGATTTAATCCTTGGCATATGAATTCTTGATCTTTGAAAAAGAAAAATTATTGAATTAAAGATCATTGTCATGACTTTTAGACTCAATTTTTGGCTCTTTGATTCACTAAATAGATTCTTATGCTATATGTAACTTCTTTGAGTCATCGGTTTCAATTGAATTTTGGATTTGTATTTCACTTGAGTGTTCATGTGCCATGTGTGGTGAGATTTATTTTGAGGTTTTTTTGCATCATTTGTAGTCTAGAACTTGCCCGGAATGTGCTTCAAGGAGAAATCTTAGACTAACTTGCTTTGAAAAATGATGTTAGGCCTTCCTTGGACTGTTATTGTGCCTTAAATTTCCTACCCTTGCATATTTTTCCCGGTCAACCCCTTTTGAGCCTTTAAACTTTTTATTTGGCAACCATGTTACAAGCTTTAACCCTTCATTCTTTATTGATTTATCTTTTGGCGCCCTACCTCCCTAAGTACTTTGAAAGTATAAACATAGGTTAAAAGCCTAAGTTTGGGGGTGAAGGTTGGAAAAGTAGTGACGTGAAAGTTGCTTAAAAGGTAAAAGGTAATAAAACAAAGAGAAAGAGTAATATTTGAAAAAACAAAGAGAAAAAAAAAATAAGGAATTGTGAATAAATGGAAGACCAGGTGATGAAATAAAAAATAAAATAAAAAATAAAAAATAAAACAAAAATGAAAAAAAGGTGGAAACGTTATTGAAGGAAGTATACTTTGATTGTTGAACAATTATAGTGCTTAGGGAGGTTTTGAGTCACTATAACTAATAGATTTTAAGTCCTAATTGATTTTGAACCAAGTTTCTCTACATTAGTAGAGAAATACATGAAGGGCAAGCCTATGGTACTACTTGCGTGCATTTGAACATTTTTGTGAGAAAGAGTTAATTCTTTCCATTTGATGTCCCATTTATGTTTTGAATTTGCAATATTTGAGTGTGGGATTCTCTCTTAAGTGTGAGGGCACATAAGATTTGAGTTGTGAATTTAATCCCATTTTCAATTGGGAGGAATGAACAAGGGAGTTTTGAAGCTTTAGTATCATGGCTTGATTGCTACTTTGATCTACATAGTATTTGAGCACTTGAATTGTAATGAAATTCATGAGAAGTTTTTGGTATTTCATTTGCTTTTGAGTAATTGTTGGTCCCAATCGAAGTCATGTGTTTGTGCCTAAAGTGGACCTTTTTGACTTGGCATGATATTGATGCACTATTAAGTTAAATACTTGGAAGGAGATTTTGCCGCTTTCATTGCTTAAGGACAAGCAGTAGTTTAGGTTTGGGGGATTGATAAGTTGGTATTTTATTAACTTATCTTGTCTTTAAGCTTAGAATTTTGCTATGTTTGAGTGATAACATTATGTGTTTAATGTCGTTTACTTCTTTTTATAGGTTCTATGTGATTTAGAAGTGATCATGAAGAAACCAAGTAAACAAAGAGCCAAAAAGAAGTTGAAAAGAAGAAAATCTGGAAAATGGCCTCAGATGTCGCAATTGCGACATAGATGTGGGAAATGCGAAGAAAGCAGTGATCGCAAATGCGAAAAAGGGCTTCGCAAATGCGAAATCAACCCAGGCAAGCAGTCCTCGCAAATGCGAAAAAGGGCTTCGCAAATGTGTAGTCCACCCAAGAAAGCAGTCTTCGCAAATGCGATAAAGGACTTTGCAAATGCGAAGTCAAACCAGACAGTCAAACCTCGCAAATGCGAAGTCTTTATTGCAAATGTGATGGTCAACAGGAATATCAGTGTTCGCAAATACGAACATTGCTTCGCAAATGCGAAGATCGCGCTTTAGTTTTGGGTAGTTCTGTAATTTCACACTTTTTGGCCCCAAACCCTTTAATACACGACCTAGCTTATTTGAAAAATATCTTTGGATTATTTTTCAATCCTTAGACTAGAGAAGACAAGTTTTGGAGCTAGGGTTCTTGCACACACTTGGGTCTTGAAGATTTGAAGCGTTTGGTTGAGAATTTCGTACTCATTTATGCTCATTTCTTCATTTCCTTGCTTTGTATTGAATATTTAAGCGTGTAGTAGTTTTTCCAACACTTGAATCTTGTTTATGGAAATATTCATATTCAAAGTGTGGATTAAATATCTTGTTGTGCTTATGTATTGAACGATTTTTATTTATTATGAAGTGAGTTATTGTTTCTTTAATTATTCTTGTTCCTTAATGTTTCCAAATGGATTGGCTAACCCTAAGACTCGCCCATTAACCTCGAATTAATTTTGGAAAAGATAATTTGGGGTTGGGAAAGATTAATTAACAAGAACTTGAGTCATTAACCCTCACTTTATAGATTCTACCTAGGGATAGGATTGAACTACTTGTAGCCATATTCGGGTGTGCATAATCTCTTAATTGTTTTAGCGATAATTCAATTAGGAAGTCTTATTTGTCTTCGGAAGAAGCTAATATAGAATTATTACCCGAGGCTAATTAACATAAAATCGCTCATATTTGTAAAATCGTGAAATACATTGGATCGTTACTTGAGTGTAAATCCCGATGCATCCATGCTTGTAGCCATTGATCATTTTACTTGCTTTCTAGGTTAGTTTACATTCTTTAAATTAGTTATAAATATTTTCTCAAAACCATTCTAAGTGCTTGGCTTAGCATATTAAGTGATAATTCCATTACATGCCTAATCGCCTATATATTGTTCTTTGTGGGATTCGACCCCGACTCATAGTTGGGTAAATTATATTGCATGCGACCGTGTGCATTTAATATTTAGTAGTGGATTTGGACGTTATCATACAGACCTCACATGGAATGCCGTATAGATAGTGCCTCCAGAACTTCAGCGCATGAAAAATGGCTGCCAACTCTAAATCATGCACATGGTAATTCTTTTCATGAACTTTTCACTGCCGAGACGCATAGGCAATAACCCTACCGTCTTGCATCAACACCGCGCCAAGTCAACACTGAGGTTGTAGTCAATGCAATCTTGAGCTTTTGAAAGCTCACCTCACACTCAATGTACCATCTAAAAGGATCACCCTTCTTGGTCAATCTAGTCGAAGGAGTTGCGATGCATGAAAAATCCTCCACGAAATGGGAATAATAACCTTCCAAACCCAAGAAGCTCCGAATCTCTATAGTTAAAGATGGTCTAGACCAGTTCAGGACTACCTCATCTTCTTCGTATCCAGCTTGATCCTCTCACTGGACACCACGTAACCCAAGAATACCACCGAATCAAGCCAAAACTTGCACTTGGAGAATTTAGCATATAGCTTCTTCTCCCTCAAAGTCTGGAGCATGATCCTCAAGTGCTGCTCATGATCCTCACAACTGCGAGAATACATAAAGATGTCGTCAATGAACACAATGATGAAGGAATCAAGATACGGCTGGAACACGATGTTCATCAAGTGCATAAAGGTTGTTGGGGCATTGGTGAGCCCAAAAGACACTACCAAAAACTCATAGTGACCATAGCGGGTCCCGAAAGTCATCGTCAGAATGTCTGAATCACGGATCTTCAATTGATTATATCTCGATATCAGGTCAATCTTCAAGAACACCTTAGCACCCTGAAGATGGTAAAATAAATCATCAATACGCGGTAGTGTGTACTTCTTATTGACTTTAACTTTGTTCATCTGCCTGTAATCAATACATATCCACATAGTGTCGTCTTTCTTCTTAACAAATAGAACTAGAGCACCCCAAGGTGAGACACACGGTATGATAAAACCCTTATCAATCAACTCTTCAAGTTGTTATTTTAATTCCTTCAACTCTACCGGTTCCATGCGATAAGGTGCAATATAGATAGGCTGAGTGCCAGGCACCAAGTCTACCAATATCGATGTCCCGATCAGGCGACATGCCCAGTAGATCTGCTAGGAACACCTCTGGGAAGTCTATTACTATCGGAACTGACTCAGTGATAGTAGTATCAGTACTAACATCCCTCACGAAGGCTAAGTATGTCAAGCACCCCTTCTCTACCATCCGTTGTGCCTTTAGAAAGTACATCACCCTGCTAGAAATATGACTCAATGAACCTTTTCACTCCAACTGTGGCAACCCCGACATCGCCAATGTCACGGTCTTAGTGTGACATTTCACAATAGCGTGATATAGTGACAACCAGTCCATGCCCAAAATAAAATCAAAGTCCACCATGATGAGTAAAAGAAGATATACCCTAGTCTCGTAACCCCTAATAGAAACCACATAAGTGATAAACACGATCTACCACAATAGAATCTCCCACATGCGTAGACACATAAACAAGACCACTCAACGAATCACGAGACATATCCAAATATGGGGCAAAAGAGGATGATACATATAAATAAGTGGAACCTAGATCTAATAAAATTGAGGTATCTCTATCGCAAACCAGAACAATTCCTGTGATGACTACATCAAATGACGCTACCTCAAGTCTAGCTGGAAATGCATAGAAATAGGGCTGAGCCCCACCAGTATGACCTCCATCTCTTGGACAGCCTCTCCCTAGCTGGCCTCCACCTCTAATAACCTAACTACCATCCCGGGCTGCCTGACCCCTGCCTCCAGCTGGCTGAGCAGGCAGTAGAGCAGTTGGTGCTGGAACCATGGCACGAGAACCTTGCTGAGGCACACTGCTCTGATGTCTGGGACAGGTCTTCCTGATATAACCTGACCCTCCACACTCAAAGCACTCTCTAAACTGATGTGGCTACTGAATTTGGGACTGACCCTAACGACCTGGATAACCAATATGATAGCTCTGGATCGGTGGTGCACTGTAGGATAGCTAAAGGTGCAATGTAGGATAGCTGCTCACGACGAGAACCATAAGAACCACAACTGCTCAAAGCACCGTGTGATGCCTGAGATGCTGATTGAACAAGCCTGATAGGATGGCCTCGACCAAAAGAACCTCGGCCTCTAGATGAGTCACCACTGAAACCAGCAAAATGATGACTTTTTGTCCTGACTACTAACCCTCTAGACCCGTCTACTAATCTCTACAACACGATTGAAAGAACTATCATCCTCAGTCTCTCTAATCATCTCTAGCCTAATACTATAAGTAAGTCCATCAATAAATCTCACCACCCTCTCCATCTCTGTAGGGATCAAGACAACTACATAGTAAGATAAATCCACAAATCTTGTCTCGTACTGGGTAATAGTCATGCTACCCTACTAGAGGCGCTTAAACTGGTTGTGATAGTCCTCACTCAGAGTAAAAGGAATGAACTTCTCCAAAAATAGCTCTAAGAATTGATCCCAAGTGAATACAGGTGAACCTCCCGGTATGCCTAGAATATACTCCTACTACTACATCTTGGAAAAACCATGCATCTGAAACACTGCAAAGTCGACTCCATTGGAATCCACAATACCCATGTTGCGCAACACTTCATGTCAACAGTCTATGAAATCCTGTGCGTCCTCAGAAGGTGTGCCACCAAAGTGAATAGGAAATAACTTAGTGAACTTTCTAACCTCTTCAGACCCTCAGACGACATAGCGGGCCTCTCCATGGGCTGAGCAATAATGACAAACTGAACTACTCCCTGTGTCGGGATGGCTGGAGTCTGATATCCATGAGCCATCTACTCTGGTGTGTGAGTGGCAGGAGTGTGGGCTCCTCCCCCATCATGAGAGATAGATGGTGCCATAGGAAATACTCTTACCTAGGCCACACTCTCCGTAAGATCGACCAGGCAGACTAGAGCATCCTGAAGAACAGGAATGATAATAAACCCCTCTAGGACCTGAGTTGGTTAGGCTGGCATGGTTTGAAGAGGGATCTCCTTCTCCTGCTCGATCTGAGGTTATGGAATAGGTGATGTGTGCATGCCCTGGGCTGAGCTCTACCTTTGCCTCTGCCTCTGCCTCTGCCTCTGCCCCTACCTCGGCCCTGGCCCCTACCTCTGGTAGTGGCTGTGACCCAGGGCTCCGGCTTCTGGTCTACTGTGGATATTGTGTGTATCCTCACCATTTGTCAAAGAACAAGAATAGAATAATTCAAACTTAATGATAGAATAAAATCGCACAATAAAGAAGGAAATAAGTGATATTTTTCTAAAGCCCTATAGCCTCTTGAAGATACGTACAGACGTCTCTGTACCGATCATTCAGACTCTACTAAGATTGCTCATGACTCGTGAGACCTAGGCAATCTAGTGCTCTGATACCAACTTGTCGCGGTCCGAAATCCCAACCGCGGGGTCGTGATGGTACCTAATGTCCACGTTCTAGGAAAGCCAATATTAGTACACAAGTATACATTTTAAAAACCATTTAATGAGAAATAAAGCTGTAAAATTTCAAAATAGACATAATAACTAAAAACACTGACTAGCCAAACCCCGAAATTTGGTTATTTCTATTGTTTTGAGTTACCTGCTCTAACTGTAATTATTTACTCAGTCATGATTCTTCATTTGCATATCATATCTCAGTCTCTTTTTAGGTTTCACTCTTACATCACATATTATCATTGTCTGGGCTGAGTGGTATAAGATTGTGAGCCATTGAGACTTGAGAGATTGATGACTGAGGTGGGTCTGAGAGCCGAGTTGTGAGTGTTATTGTGAATCCGGTTGTACGATGCAGCAGGCCATATTGTCTTTTACTATTATTATTATTATATGGATCTGACTGCAAGCCACAGCATGCCTTATTGGCTTTATATTAGCGCTTGGGCAGGATCCTCCCTAACAGAGTCTCGCATACCAACAGTGAGCGCAGACACAGTTATATATATACATGTGTTTTGGTGAGTGGCATTGATGCTAGGCATCTGTACAGTGCTAAGTGATTATGTGCAGATTGTGTGGGCATTTGGTAGGATGATTGAGTATTTTGGAAAGTATGAGTACTTAGGGATATCACCGTGAAATCATTTATTTTACATGCATATCTGACATGTAGGCATAGAGATGTACCATTCCTCATGCTAACTGTAATTGAGATGTTCCTATCAGTGTTGGGCTTTAATTGTTGAACTTCAAAGAATGCCTAACTTTTCGTAACATGAACGAGCTGATTATGATATTTTCTCTGAGTTGTTTATTGTTTATGTCATCATTAAACATGTGTTGACATTAAATTGGACTCTGACTATCTTTTTCTAGGCTCGTCACTGCTTTCAGCCCAAGGTTAGTTCTATTACTTATTGAGTACATGGGGTCGATTGTACTCATACTACACTGTACACTTCGTGTGCAGATCCGGGTACATCTTGACGTGGTAATTGCTAGATCTGTGCTAGTACCTACTTAGAGACTTCAAGGTAGCTGCTATGACGTCCGTAGACCTCAACTCTTTTTCCTTTTATTCTCTTCGTACTGTTCTATTACTTAGACAGTTGTACTAGAGTTTTTGGTTCATGTTGATACTTAGTAGTGTTCATGTACTCGTTGATACCAAATTTTGGTGTGGTTGTAGTAGTATTTTAGTTATTTGTCTCAGATATTTATGAGATTTCCACTTTTTAGTTATTAAAACATGTTTATTCAAATGTTTAGCTGCTATGTGATTATCGGCTTGCCTTGCAACTGTGTTAGGCACCATCACAACAGGTTGGGATATTGGGTCATGCCAAGTTGGTATCAGAGAACTAGGTTACTTAGGTCTCACGAGTCATGAGCAGCTTAGTAGAGTCCTGCAGATCGATACAGAAACGTCTGTACTTATCTTCAAGAGGCTACTAAACCGTTGAGAAACATAACTTTCTTATATTCTTGTCGTGTGGATTTGTAAATTCCGGAATCTAAACTACTATTTTTCTATTCTCTCATAGATGGTGAGGACACATATGAACGGATCAAGCGAACAGCCACCAGTACCACCAGCTAGGGTCGCGAGAGGTCGGGGCCACGAGAGAGGCTGTGGTGCGGCTCGTACTGCAGCTAGAGCAGCACCTGTGGAGCCACCAGTTGCTCCAGCTGAGGAGTAGATACCAGATTCTTTGGAGCCAGTGGGACCATCTCAGGCACCAGCAATGCCCATTGTGACCCTAGGCCTTCAGGAGGCCTTATCCCAGATTCTGTCTAAGTGCACGAGCCTGGCTCGAGCAGTCTTAGTTCCAGCAGCACCAGCCATTTTACAGGCCGGGGTAGGTGCCCAGACTCCCACCGCATGTACTCCAGAGAAGGTAGCTGAGGGACTCCAAACACCGGGGGTACTACCAGCCCAGTCGATTTCTGATGCTTGGGCCGAGGTTGGCCCACCTATGAGTGATGAGGAGCAGAAGAGATTAGAGCAGTTTGGGAGGTTACAACCTCTAGAGTTAAGTGGGGCAGAGTAAGAGAATTCTTAGGATTTTATAGACAGGTGCCAGCGGATCCTTCGCACAATGAGTGTAAGGCACCGTAAAATTTTGCAAAAAGAAATATAATGTTTTGTGGTGCCAGATTAGGCTTACCTGTTTGAGGATTATATCTCAGAATTTTTGGGTTGAACAATGCACTGAGGGATAAAGGAAAACTTTTTGGTGGAGAAATGCATTTCTGCAGTCCATTATGTGACCGCAGAATTACTTTGCAGAACGCATAATGGCCGCAGAGTGAGGAAGGAGAGGGGCAATTTTGGATGCCATTCTGCGGTCGACTATGCGATTGCAAAATTGTTCTGCGGCTCACTATATGACCGTAGAACAGGTCTGCAGGCCGCATAGTGACCGCAGACCCAGGCAAATGTTTTCCATTTTTGGACACCAATTATGCGGCCGATATGCGGTCCGCATATCGATTATCCAATTTTAGACCTTATTCCGGAGCTTCATTTTTGAGTTTTTAAAATCCGACCCTACATCATTAAATACACGCTTTGGGCCATTTTTGAGCAAACTCTGACATTTTAGAGTGAGAGAGAGTGCCCTAGAGTGAGAGGGTGTTCCTCAATAATTGTTCATCAATGCTTGCTGAAATTTTGGAAGATTAAGAAGGGAAACTCACTAGGTCTTCATCCTAGAGGTAAGATTCTACACCCTAACCCTCAATTTCGAATTTTGTTTAGAAATGGGTAATTAGTAAGATAATATATGTGCATGAGAGTTATTTATTTTACATGCATGTGTTATCAAATGGTGGAGGAAGATATTTGAGCTAAAAATGGTAATGATTGGGCTGTGGGATGATGGAATCCTCCATAAAAGGACCTTGAAACCTTAATGCACACCTAGTGTTTGATAAAATGCTCAAATGAGCTAAAACCATGAGCATCTTCCTAATTTTGGTTCAATTTGTTATATTTTTTAAATAGATTGAAGTTGATAAGAATTCCGGAACATTTTAGAGTTTAAGGAAGCTCCATTGAGGTATGTTGGCTAAACTCTTCGTTAAGAATTGGAACCCCAATATCCTTGTAAGTTCCAAGATATTTATTACAAGTTGAGTATTCCGAATAAGTTTTATGACAATGATATATATGTTCAATTCGTGTTTCAAGTGCTCTTGTCATATTGTATTATAAATTTAGGATGTGTTCCAAACTAGATATTGTGATTGGGGTTACACCTCCACCCCCATATATTGGGGTGAGGCGGAAGGGCCGCTTTGTGTATGATTTTGGTATTGGTGTTGCACCACCACCCACATATACATATTGGGGTTAGGTGGCATGACCGCTTTGTGTAGGTATTGGTATCGTTGATGAATTTCCACTTGCATGTATTGGGGTGACGCGGCATAGCCTCTTTGTGTAGGTTTTTGGTAATGTGGTTATACCTCCACCCGCATACATTGGGGTGAGGCGGCAGGGCCGCTTTAGTAGAGTTTTGATATTGTGTTTGCACCTCCACCTGCATACATTGGGGTGAGGCGGCGGGACCGCTTTATGTGGGAACGATTATAGCGGATCTCATCTTAAATTCTATAAATGTGAATGATAGCTCTCGATAAGCTTGCTTTGGTTTAAACGGTTAACTATGTTATTCTATTGTCGCTCTGGTTGATCATATTTATATTGTATAGCTGAATTGTTTAATTGGTTTTTGGTATTCATACTAGTACTATTCAACATGTACTTACGTCCCTTTTGCCGGGGGCGTTGCATCTTTAATGGATGCGGGTGGTTCCACAACGAAGGATATTGACTAGTGATAGTGTTGCTCATTCTTCCCAGTTGACTTGGTGAGCTCCATCTCATTCCGGGGTTGTGCATCTTTTGTTTCGTATGTGTTATCGTATTTTGAGGTATAGCCTGAGCCTTGTTACCAGCACTATCATTGTAATCTTTGGTATTTTAGAGGCTCCGTAGACATAGTGTGGGTGGTGTATTGGTGCTAGGAAAGACAAACTATGTTATGTTGTGGTTGTATTACTTATTCTATTTAAGACGTTAAAAATGATGGAACTATTGATAATGAATTGGTATTGTGGACATGGACACCTTTTTGTCTAATTAATGAAAATATGTATTATCTCCATTCATGGATGAGTTGGGTAGAAGGAAATCTAATAGGCTTGCTCGGTCGGGTTCACTCGGTTGAGCGCCGATCGTGCTCTTTCGTTTTGGGGCATGACAAACTTGGTATTAGAGACTAAGGTTTTAAAGTGTCCTAGGATGTCGCGGAGCCGTGTCTAGTAGAGTCCTTATTATCGGTGTGTTGTCGACCACATCTATAATTAGGATGGTACATGGGAATTTAGGATTTATACCCTTCTTTCATGTTCTCGATCGTGCGATAATGTTGATGGTAAGATTGTTCCTCCTTTAAGTCGTGCGTTACTCTAATTTTCAATACGTGGCACATAAGAAGAAGGCAATAACTCACCAAAGAGCCAATGTTACCCCGGGAGTGGCAGTTGATCTTGTATTTGATGATGCAGGTGAGAACCCAAGGAGTGGGAGTATTCCTCCAGTTACTACACTTCCCGATTCTACTACAACTGACCAGACCGCACTTGTACCTACGCCTATTGAGGGTGCAACGGTCCCTCCAACTGATATTCCAATTCCACCTCCAGCTCCAGCTCCAGCTTCCGATTTTGGTGTGTCGGATGTTGATCTTAGGGGAGCCATACAGATGGTGACACATATAGTGGCTTCTCAGGCCGAGAGATCGAGTGTTGGGCCTACTCCTTCCAGTCCGGCGGGGGAATCTACTAGTTCCAGGGTAAACAAGTTTCTTCAGTTAGATCCTCCAGTGTTTACGGGTATTGATCTCGGTGAGGACCCCCAGGACTTCATTGATGAGATGCACAAGACTCTTCGGGTTATGCATGCTACAGAGACGGAGGGAGTGGGGTTGGCCTCCTACCGCCTGGAAAGGGTGACCTATTCTTGGTTTGAGTTATGGGAGGAATCCCGTAAGGAGGGAAGCCCCATGGCAAGGTAGGGTGAGTTCACTGATGCCTTTATGGATCATTTCTTGCCTGCCGAAACTAAGGCATCCTGTGTCACTGAGTTTGAAATCCTGAAATAGGGTAGTATGAATGTGTGGGAGTATCATATGGAGTTTGTGCGCCTGTCCAAGTATGCTATTCACATGTTGCCCACTATGGAGGCTAGATTGTGCCGGTTTGTACAGGGCCTTAGCCCCTTGGTTATCAATGAAGCCTCTACAGCTGCCTTGAATTCCGATATAAACTATAGTAAAATGGTGGCATTTACTCAAGCCACAGAGACCCGCAAATTGAAGAATAGAAAGGAGTGTCAGAGTAGCAACAAGACCCAGTCAGCGGGCAACTTTGGTGGTTCTTCCGATAGTGGTGATGTTGGTAGGTCGGCATTTAGGGGAGGGTCATCAGGACCATCTCAATCATTCGCTCAGTCTTCGATGAGTGCACAATCATCTAGACCCAGTCAGGGCAACAGGGGACCCCACCAGCAGGGTCGGCCTGACAGAAGGTTTCAGTAGCAGAGTCTTCCATGCCCTAAGTGTGGGAGGATGCACTTTGGGGCTTGCTTCATGGACCTGCCAGTATGCAATGGGTGTGGTGTGAGGGGTCAAATTCAGAGAGATTACCGCTCGTCCCATCAAAATATGGGCAGAGGTGCGGCACATCCAGCTAATTCTCAGCTACTACATCCACAACATCTCCAGCTTAAAGCACCACAACACCCACAGGGTGTTGTATAGCAAGGGGTGGTGCACAAAATTCGAGAGGTCCCATAGATTTTATGCTATACGGAGGCGTCGGGATTGAGAGACTTCTCCAGATGTTGTCACAGGTATATTGTTTGTCCAATCTCATGATGTATATTCTCTTATTGATCCCAGTTCCCCTTTGTCATATGTCACTCCTTATGTTGCCATGGAATTTCGGATAGAACCGGAACAGCTTCATGAGCCGTTCTCTGTATCTACTATGGTTGGTGAGTCTATTTTGGCCGCGCGGGTTTATAGGTATTGTGTTGTCACATTGCGTGGTCGTGACACCGTGGATGATCTTATTGAATTGAGAATGGTCGATTTTGATGTGATAATGGGGATGGATTGTCTTTATTCATGTTTTCCCAAGCTTGATTGTCGAACCAGAACCGTTAGGTTCGAATTTCCAAATGAGGCAGTTATTGAGTGGAAGGGTGATGATGTAATGCCAAAGGGTAGGTTTATTTCTTAACTTAAGGCCACGAAAATGATCAACAAGGGGTGTATTTACCATTTGGTCCGGGTTATCGACACCGATGCTGGGGCATCTACGCTTGAGTCCGTGCCTGTTGTGAATGAATTTCCGGGAGTCTTTCCAGATGAACTCCCTGAGATCCCACCAGACAGGGAGATTGATTTTGGGATTGATGTGATGCTAGACACGCATCCTATATCTATTCCACCCTACAGAATGGCACCGACAAAATTGAAGGAGCTAAAGGAACAATTGAGAGATTTGTTAGAAAAGGGTTTTATCCGACCAAGTGTGTCGCCTTGGAGAGCACCGGTCCTTTTTGTAAGGAAGAAAGATGGGTCACTGAGAATGTGTATTGACTATCGACAGCTTAACAAGGTCACGATGAAGAATTAGTACCCACTACCAAAGATAAATGACTTGTTTGACCAATTGCAAGGTGCTAAGTAATTCTCCAATATTAATTTACGATCCAGGTATCACCAATTGAAGATCAGGGAGAAGGATGTTCCGAAAATAGCTTTCAGAACCCAGTATGGGCATTTTAAATTTCTGGTGATGTCTTTTGGGCTAACAAATGCCCCAGCAGCTTTCATGGATCTTATGAATCGGGTTTTCAAACATTTCCTCGACTCCTTCGTGATAGTGTTTATTGACGATATTCTTGTTTATTAACGGAGGTGGGAGGACCATGATGATCATCTCAAGGTAGTTCTACAAACCCTATATCAGCACGAGTTATATGCAAAAAATTTTAAATGTGAATTTTGGTTTGAATCGGTTACATTCTTGGGTCATGTAATCTCTAGTGAAGGCATTATGGTTGATCCTCAAAAGATTGCGGCTGTGAGGAATTGGCCAAGGCCTACAACTCCAATAGAGATTCGCAGTGTTTTAGGCTTAGCTGTGTATTACAGAAGATTCGTGGAGGGTTTTTCTACCCTTGCCTATCCGTTGACTAAATTGACTCAGAAGGCAATTAAATTCCAATGGTCAGATGCATGTGAAAGGACTTTTCAGGAATTGAAAGCAAGATTGACTAGGCATCTGTATTGACCTTACCAGAGGGTGCAGATGGATTTGTGGTATATTGTGATACTTCAAGAATTGGGCTTGGGTGTGTATTAATGCAACAAGGCAAAGTGATAGCTTATGCTTCTAGGCAACTCAAGAATCATGAAAAGAACTATCCAACACATGACTTAGAGCTTGCATCGGTGATATTTGCATTGAAAATTTGACGTCATTATTTATATGGGGTCCATGTTGATATATTCACGGACCATAAGAGCTTTCAATATATTTTCAAGTAGAAGGAATTGAATCTGAGGAAGAGGAGATGGCTTGAGTTACTCAAAGATTACGACATCGATATCCTGTATCACCCGGGAAAGGCCAATGTTGTGGCAGTTGCTCTTAGCCGGAAATCTATGGGTAGTTTGGCTCACTTGGAGGCATATCAAAGGCCATTGGCCAAGGAAGTTCACTGATTGGCTAGTTTAGGAGTTCATCTTGCGGACTCTAGTGAAGGAGGGGTGTGTGTACAAAATAGGGCAGAATCATCACTTGTTGTGGAAGTCAAGGAGAAGCAATACAACAATCCATTGTTGGGACAATTGAAAGAGGGGATTCATAAACATAAAACCATGGCCTTTTCTCTTGGTGGGTGATGGTGCACTAAGGTACCAAGGGCGTCTATGTGTTCCAAGTGTAGATGGTCTCCGTGAAAGAATTATGACTGACGCTCACACTTATAAGTATTCTGTGCACCCGGGTTCTACAAAAATGTATCATGATCTTAAGGAAGTCTATTGGTGGAATGATATGAAGAGAAATGTAGCGGACATTGTGGAGAGATGTCCAAATTGTCAGCAAGTGAAGGCGAAACACCAAAGGCCCGGTGGGTTTCCCCAGAACATAAAAATTCCAATATGGAAGTGGGAAATGATTAATATGGACTTTGTGGTAGGATTACCCCGCACTCCTCGTAAGTTTGACTCAATTTGGTGATTGCGGATCGACTCATGAAATCAGCACACTTTCTACCGGTTAAGTCTACCGACATAGTGGAGCAGTATGCTCAGTTGTATATCAAAGAAATAATCAGGTTGCATGGCACTCCAGTTTCCATCATTTCTGATCGGGGAGAACAATTCACCGCGCATTTTTGGAAGAAATTCCAACACGGTCTGGGTACTCAGGTGAATCTTAGTACAGCCTTTCACCCGCAGACTGATGGGAAGGCAAAGCAGACTATTCAGATGCTTGAGGATAGGCCCAGTTACAGGGGAGACGCTGGCAAAATTTTTGGAACTTTAGGGAGTTAGCCAAATTTTGAAACTACTGTGAGTGTAAATTAACAGTTGGGCCACATTTGATACAAATATCAAATTTTGACCCTCATTCGAGGACGAATAATCCTAAGTGGGGGAGAATGAAAGGCCCCGTAAAACTTTCCAAAAGGAAATATAATGTTTCGTGGTGCCGGATTAGGATTACGTGTTTGAGGATTATATCTCGTACTTTTTGGGTTGAACAATGCACTGTGGGATAAAGGAACAATTTTTGGCAGAGAAATGCATTTCTGAGGTCCATTATGCAACCAGAGAATCACTATGCGGACCACATAATGGCCGCAGATTGAGGAAGAAGAGGGGCAATTTTGGATGCCATTCTGCGGTCGACTATGAGATCGCAGAATTGTTCTACGGTTCACTATGCGACCGCAGAACAGGTCTGCGGGCCGCATAGTGACCGTAGACCCAGGCACATTTTTGCCAGTTTTGGACACCAATTATGCGGCCTATATGCGGTTCGCATATCGATTATGCGATCGTAAACCTTGTTCCGGAGCTTCATTTTTTAGTTTTTAAAACCCGACCCTACATCATTAAATACACGCTTTGGGCCATTTTTGAGCAAACTCTGACATTTTAGAGTGAGAGAGAGAGTGCCCTAGAGTGAGAAGGTGTTCCTTAAAAATTGTTTTTCAATTCTTGCTCAAATTTTGGAAGATTAAGAAGGGAAACTCACTAGGTCATCATCCTAGAGGTAAGATTCTACACCCTAACTCTCAATTTCGAATTTTGTTTAGAAATGGGTAATTAGCAACATAATATTTAGGCATAAGAGTTTTTTATTTTACATGCATGTGTTATCAAAGGGTGCAGGAAGATTGTTGAGCTAAAAATGGTAAATATTGGGTTAAGGGATAATAGAATCCTACATAAAAGGACCTGGAAACCTGAATTCACACCTAGTATTTAATAAAATGCTCAAATGAGATACAACCATGAGCATCTTCCTAATTTTGGTTCAATTTGTTATATTTCTAAAATTGATTGAAGTTGCTAAGAAGTCGATAATATTTTAGAGTTTAAGGAAGCTCCATTGAGGTATGTTGGCTAAACTCTTCTTTAAGAATTGGAACCCCAATATCCTTGTAAGTTCCAAGATATTTATTACAAGTTGAGTATTCCGAATACGTTGTGTGACAAATATATATGTTCAATTCGTGTTTCAAGTGCTTTTGTCATATTGCATTATAAATTGAGGATATGTTTCAAACTAGAGATTGTGATTGAGGTTACACCTCCACCCGCATATATTGGGGTGAGGCGGAAGATCCGCTTTGTGTATGATTTTGGTATTGTTGTTGCACCACCACCCACCAATACATATTGGGGTGAGGCGGCATGACTGCTTTGTGTTGGTATTGGTATCGTTGATGCATCTTCACCCGCATGTATTGGGGTGAGGCGGCATAGCCGCTTTGTGTAGGTTTTTCGTACTGTGGTTATACCTCCACCCGCATACATTGGGGTGAGGCGACAGGGCCGTTTTAGTGGAAATTTGGTATTATGTTTAAGCCTCCACCCGCATGCATTGGGGTGAGGCGGCGGGGCCGCTTTGTGTGGGAACGGTTACCGCGAATCTCATCTTAAATTCTATAAATGTTAATGCCAGCTCTTGATAAGCTTGCTTTGGTTTTAACAGCTAACTATGTTATTCTATTGTCGCCCCGGTTCATCATATTTATGTCGTATTTCTGAATTCTTTAATTGGTGTTTGGTTTTCATACTAGTACTATTCGACATGTACTAACGTCCTTTTTTCCGGGGGCGCTGCATCTTTTATGAATGCAGGTGGTTCAACAGCAGAGGATATTGACCAGTGATAACGGTGCTCATTCTTCCCAGCTGACTTGGTGAGCCCCATCTCATTCTGGGGTTGTGCATCTTTTGTTTCGTATGTGCTATCGTATTTTGAGGCATAGCCGGAGCCTTGTTGCCGGTACTATCATTGTACACTTTGGTATTTTAGAGGCTCCGTAGACATAGTGTGGGTTGTGTATTGGTGCTGGGGAAGACAAACTATGTTATGTTGTGGTGGTATTAATTGTTCTATTTAAGACCTTATTAAACGTTGGAACTATTGTTAATGAATTGGTATTATGGACATGTACACCTTTTTGTCTAATTAATGCAAATATGTATTATCTTCATTCATGGATGAGTTGGGTAGAAGGAAATCTAATAGGCATGCTCGGTCGGGTTCACTCGGTTGAGCGTCGGTGCTCCCCGGATTTGGAGCTTGACAAACTTCGTATCAGAGCCTAAGGTTTTAAAGTGTCCCATGATGTCTCGGAGCCATGTCTAGTAGAGTCCTTATTATCGGTGTGTTGTCAACCACATCTATAATTAGGATGCTATATGGGCCACCTATGAGTGATGAGGAGCAGAAAAGATTAGAGCAGTTTGGGAGGTTTAACCCTCTAGAGTTAAGTGGGGCAGAGCCGGAGAATGCTCAGGAGTTTATAGACAGGTGTCAGCGGATCCTTCGCGCAACGAGTGTAAGGCCCCGTAAAACTTTTCAAAAACTAATATAATGTTCCGTGGTGCTATATTGGGCTTACTGTTTGAGGATTGTATCTCGGACGTTTTGGGTTGAACAATGCTCTAAGGGATAAAGGAAAGGTTTTTGGCACAGAAATGCATTTCTGCGGTCCATTATGCGACCGCAGAATCACTCTGCGGACCGCATAATGGTCGCAGATAGAGGAAGAAGAGGGGCAGTTTTGAATGCTATTCTGCGGTCGACTATGCGACCGCAGAACAGGTCTACGGGCCGCATAGGGACCGCAGACCCAGGCACATTTTTGCCAGTTTTGGACACCAATTATGCGGCCGATATGCGGTTTGCATATCGATTATGCGATCGTAGACCTTGTTCCGGAGCTTCATTTTTGGGTTTTTAAAACCAGATCCTACTTCGTTAAATGAACGCTTTGGGCCATTTTTGAGCTATATTCTGACATTTTAGAGTGAGGGAGAGTGCCCTAGAGGGAGAAGGTATTCCTCAATAATTGTTTTTCAATTCTTGCTCAAATTGTGGAAGATTAAGAAGGAAAACTCACTAGGTGTTCATCCTAGAGGTAAGATTCAACACCCTAACCCTCAATTTAGAATTTGTTTTAGAAATGGGTAATTAGCAAGATAATGTTTGGGCATGAGAGTTGTTTATTGGGGCGAGGCGGAAGAGCCCCTTTGTGTATGATTTTGGTATTATTGTTGCACCACCACCCACACATACATATTGGGGTGAGGCGGCATGACCGCTTTGTGTAGGTATTGGTATCGTTAATGCATTTCCACCCGCATGTATTGGGGTGAGGCGGCATAGCTGCTTTGTGTAGGTTTTTGGTACTGTGGTTATACCACCACCCGCATACATTGGGGTGACGCAGCAGGGCCGCTTTAGTAGAGTTTTGGTATTGTGTTTAGACCTCCACCCGCATACATTGGGGTTAGGTGGCAGGGCCGCTTTGTGTGGGAATGGTTACATCGGATCTCATCTTAAATTCTATAACTTTTAATGATAGCTCTTGATAAGCTTGATTTGGTTTAAACGATTAACTGTGTTATTCTATTGTCGCCCTGGTTTATCATATCTATATTGTACTTCCGAATTCTTTAATTGGTGTTTGGTTTTCATACTAGTACTATTTGACATTTACTAATGTCCCTTTTGCCGGGGGCGCTACATCTTTAATGGATGCAGGTGGTTCCACAGCGGAGGATATTGACCTTGGATAGCGGTGCTCATTCTTCCCAGCTGACTTGGTGAGCCCCATCTCATTCTGGGGTTGTGCATCTTTTGTTTCGGATGTGTTATCGTATTTTGAGGTATAGCCGGAGCCTTATTGCCAGCACTATCATTGTACTCTTTGGTATTTTAGAGGCTCCGTAGACATAGTGTGGGTTGTGTATTGGTGTTGGGAAAGACAAACTATCTTATGTTGTGGTTCTATTACTTGTTCTATTTAAGACCTTAAAAATGATGGAACTATTGGTAATGAATTGGTATTGTGGACATGGACACCTTTTTGTCTAATTAATGAAAATATGTATTATCGCCATTCATGGATGAGTTGGGTAGAAGGAAATCTAGTACGCTTGCTCGGTCAGGTTCACTCGGTTTAACACCGGTCGCATTGCCCGGATTTGGG
Source organism: Nicotiana otophora (assembly GCA_000715115.1). Lineage (NCBI taxonomy): Eukaryota > Viridiplantae > Streptophyta > Magnoliopsida > Solanales > Solanaceae > Nicotiana > Nicotiana otophora. The sequence goes on from AWOL01S0059782.1 coordinate 91,572, forward strand.
ACTTGACAAACTTGGTATCAGAACCCAAGTTTTTAAAGTGTTCTTGGATGTCTCGGAGCCATGTCTAGTAGAGTCCTTATTATCGGTGTGTTGTTGACCACATCTATAATTAGGATGCTACATGGGCCACCTATGAGTGATGAGGAGCAGAAAAGATTAGAGCAGTTTGGGAGGTTTAAGCCTCTAGAGTTAAGTCAGGCAGAGCCGGAGAATGCTCAAGAGTTTATAGACAAGTGTCAGTGGATCCTTCGCACAACGAGTGTAAGGCCCCGTAAAATGTTTCAAAAAGTAATATAATTTTTCGTGGTGCTGGATTGGGCTTACGTGTTTGAGGATTGTATCTCGGACGTTTTGGGTTGAACAATGCACTGAGGGATAAAGGAATATTTTTGGCAGAGAAATGCATTTCTACGGTCCATTATGCGACCACAGAATCACTCTGCAGACCGCATAATGGCCGCAGATTAAGGAAGAAGAGCGGCAGTTTTGAACGCTATTCTGCGGTCGACTATGCGACCACTGAACTGTTCTGCGGTTCACTATGTGACTTGCAGAACAGGTTTGCAGGCCGCACAGTGACCGCAAACCCAGGCATATTTTTGCTAGTTTTGGACACCAATTATGCGGCCGATATGCGGTTCGCATATCGATTATGCGATCGAAGACATTTTTCCGAAGCTTAATTTTTTGAATTTTTAAAATCAGACCCTACTTCGCTAAATACACGCTTTGGGCCATATTTGAGCTAAAATCAGACACTTTAGAGTGAGAGAGAGTGCCCTAGAGTGAGAAGGTGTTCCTCAATAATTGTTTTCAATTCGTGCTCACATTTTGGAAGATTAAGAAGGCAAACTTACTAGTTCTTCATCCTAGAGGTAAGATTATACACCCTAACCCTCAATTTTGAATTTTGTTTAGAAATAGGTAATTAGAAAGATAATATTTGGGCACGAGAGTTGTTTATTTTACATGTATGTTTTATCAAAGGGTGTAGGAAGATCGTTGAGCTACAATTGGTAAAGATTGGGTTGTGGGATGATGGAATCCTCCATAAAAGGACCTTGAAACCTTAATGCACACCTAGTATTTTATTAAATGCTCAAATGAGCTAGAACCATGAGCATCTTCCTAATTTTGGTTGCTAAGAATTCCAGAACATTTTAGAGTTTAAGGAAGCTCCATTAAGGTATGTGGGCTAAACTCTTCTTTAAGAATTGGAACCCCAATATCCTTGTAAGTTCCAAGATATTTATTACAAGTTGAGTATTCCGAATAAGTTTTGTGACAAAGATATATGTTCAATTCATGTTTCAAGTGCTTTTGTCATATGGCATTATAAATTGAGGATGTGTTCCAAACTAGAGATTGTGATTGGGGTTACACCTCCACCAGCATATATTGGGGTGAGGCGGAAGAGCCGCTTTGTTTATCATTTTGGTATTATTGTTACACCACCACCCACACATATATATTGGGGTGAGGCGGCATATATGCTTTGTGTATGTATTGGTATCGTTAATGCTTTTCCACCAGCATGTATTGGGGTGAGGCGACATGGCCGCTTTGTGAAGGTTTTTGGTACTGTGATTATACCTCCACCCGCATACATTGGGGTGAGGCAGCAAGGCCGCTTTTGTAGAGTTTTGGTATTGTGTTTAGACCTCCACCTGCATACATTGGGGTTAGGCGGTGGGGCCGCTTTGTGTGGGAATGGTTACAGCGTATCGCATCTTAAATTCTATAAATTTTAATGACAGCTCTTGATAAGCTTGATTTAGTTTAAACGGTTAACTATGTTATTCTAATGTCGCCCTGGTTCATCACATTTATATTGTATTTCCGAATTCTTTAATTGGTGTTTGGTTTTCATACTAGTAGTATTTGACATGTACTAATGTCCCTTTTTCCGGGGGCGCAGGATCTTTAATAGATGCAGGTGGTTCCACGGCGGAGGATATTGACCAGTGATAGCGGTGCTCATTCTTCCCAGCTGACTTGGTGAGCCCCATCTCATTCCAGGGTTGTGCATCTTTTATTTCGTATGTGTTATCGTATTTTGAGGTATTGCCGGAGCTTTGTTGCCGGCACTATCATTGTACTCTTTGGTATTTTAGAGGTTCCGTAGACATAGTGTGGGTTGTATATTAGTGCTGGGAAAGACAAACTTTGTTATGTTGTGGTTGTATTACTTGTTCTATTTAAGACCTTAAAAATGATGGAACTATTGGTAATGAATTGGTATTGTGGACATGGACACCTTTTTGACTAATTAATGAAAATATGTATTATCTTCATTCATGGATGAGTTGGGTTGAATGAAATCTAACAGGCTTGCTCGGTCGGGTTCACTCGGTTTAGCGTCGGTCGCGTTCCCCGGATTTGGGGCTTGACAAACTTGGTATCAGAGCCTAAGGTTTTAAAGTGTCCTAGGATGTCCCGGAGTCATGTCTAGTAGAGTCCTTATTATCGGTGTGTTGTTGACCACATCTATAATTAGGATGCTGCATGGGCCACCTATGAGGGATGAGGAGCAGAAGATATTAGAGCAGTTTGGGAGGTTTAAGCCTCTAGAGTTAAGTGGGGCAGAGCCGGAGAATGCTCAGGATTTTATTGACTGGTGCCAGCAGATCCTTCGCACAACGAGTGTAAGTCCCCGTAAAATTTTTCAAAAAGAAATATAATGTTTCGTGGTGCTGGATTGGGCTTACATGTTTGAGGATTCTATCTCGGACATTTTGGGTTGAACAATGCACTAAGGGATAAAGGAAAACGTTTTCCCAGAGAAATGCATTTCTGCGGTCCATTATGCGACCGCAGAGTCACTCTACGGACCGCATAATGGCCGCAGATTGAGGAAGAAGAGGGGGAGTTTTGAATGTTATTCTGTGGTCGACTATGCGACCACAGAACTGTTCTGCGCTTCACTATGCGACTGCAGAACAGATCTACGGGCCGCATAGTGACCGCAGACCCAGGCACATTTTTGCCAGTTTTGGACACCAATTATGCGGCCTATATGCGGTTCGCATATCGATTATGCGATCGAAGACCTTTTTCCGGAGCTTAATTTTTGGGTTTTTAAAACCAGACCCTACTTCGTTAAATACACGCTTTGGGCCATTTCTAAGCTAAAATCTAACACTGTAGAGTGAGTGAGAGTGCCCTAGAGTGAGAAGGTGTTCCTCAATAATTGTTTTTAAATTCTTTCTCACATTTTGGAAGATTAAGAAGGGAAACTCACTAGGTCTTCATCCAAGAGGTAAGATGCTACACCCTAACCCTCAATTTCGAATTTTGTTTAGAAATAGGTAATTAGCAAGATACGTTTTGGGCATGAGAGTTGTTTATTTTACATGCATGTGTTATCAAAGGGTGTAGGAAGATTGTTGAGCTACAAATGGTAAAGCTTGGGTGGTGGGATGATTGAATCCTCCATATAAGGAACTTGAAACCTTAATGCACACCCATTATTTGATAAAATGCTCAAATGAGCTAGAACCATGAGCATCTTCCTAATTTTGGTTCAATTTGTTATATTTCTAAAATAGATTGAAGTTGCTAAAAATTCCAGAACAGTTTAGAGTTTAAGGAAGCTCCATTGAGGTATGTTGGCTAAACACTTCTTTAAGAATTGGAACCCCAATATCCTTGTAAGTTCCAAGATATTTATTACAAGTTGTGTATTCCAAATAAGTATTGTGACAAAGATATATGTTCAATTCGTGTTTCAAGTGCTTCTGTCATATTGCATTATAAATTGAGGATGTGTTCCTAACTAAAGATTGTGATTGGAGTTAAAACTCCACCCGCATATATTGGGGTGAGGCGGAAGAGCCGCTTTGTGTATGATTTTTGTATTGTTGTTGCACCACCACCCACACATGCATATTAGGGTGAGGCGGCATGACCTCTTTGTGTAGGTATTGGTATCGTTGATGCATTTCCACCCGCATGTATTGGGGTGAGGCGGCAGCCGCTTTGTGTAGGTTTTTGGTACTGTAGTTATACCGCCACCCGCATATATTGGGGTGATGTGATAGAGCCGCTTTAGTAGAGTTTTAGTATTGTATTTAGACCTCCACCCGCATACATTGGGGTGAGGCGGCGGGGCCGCTTTGTGTGGGAACGGTAACAGCGGATCTCATCTTAAATTCTATAAATATTAATGACAGCTCTTGATAAGCTTAATTTGGTTTAAACGGTTAACTATGTTATTCTATTGTCGCTCTGGTTCATCATATACTAATGTCCCTTTTCCCGGGGGCGCTGCATCTTTAATGGATTCAGGTGGTTCCACAGCGGAGGATATTGACGAGTGATAGCGGTGCTCATTCTTCCCAACTGACTTGGTGAGCCCCATCTCATTCCGGGGTTGTGCATCTTTTGTTTCGTATGTGTTATCGTATTTTGAGGTATAGCCGGAGCCTTGTTGCCGGCACTATCATTGTACTATTTGGTATTTTAGAGGTTCCGTAGACATAGTGTGGGTTGTGTATTGATGCTGGGAAAGACAAAGTATGTTATATTGTTGTTGTATTGCTTATTCTATTTATGACCTTAAAAATGATGGAACTATTGGTAAGAATTGGTATTGTGGACATGGACACCTTTTTGTCTAATTTATGAAAATATGTGTTATCTCCATTCATGAATGAGTTGGGTAGAATGAAATCTAACAGGCTTGCTCGGTCGGGTTCACTCGGTTGAGCACTGGTCGCGCTCCCCAGTTTTGGGGCGTGACAAACTTGGTATCAGAGCCTAAGGTTCTAAAGAGTCCTAGGATGTCTCGAAGCCATGTCTAGTAGAGTCCTTATTATCGGTGTGTTGTCGATCACATCTATAATTAGGATGCTACATGGGCCACCTATGAGTGACGAGGAGCAGAAGAGATTAGAGTAGTTTGGGAGGTTTAAGCCTCTATAGTTAAATGGGGTAGAGCTGGAGAATGCTCAGGATTTTATAAACATGTGCCAGAGGATCCTTTGCAAAACGAGTGTAAGGCCCCGTAAAATTGTTCAAAAAGAAATATAATGTTTCGTGGTGCCGGATTGGGCTTACGCGTTTGAGGATTGTATCTCGGACTTGCTTTGGTTGAACAATGCACTGAGGGATAAAGGAAATTTTTTTGGCAGAGAAATGCATTTCTGCGGTCCATTATGCGATCGCAGAATCACTCTACGGACCATATAATGGTCGTAGATTGAGGAAAAAGAGGGGCAGTTTTGAATGCTATTCTGGGGTCGACTATGCGACCGCAGAACTGTTCTGCAGTTCACTATGCCACTGCAGAATAGGTCTGCGGGCCGCATAGTGACCGCACACCCAGGCACATTTTTGCCAGTTTTGGACACCAATTATGTGGCCGATATGCGGTTCGCGTAACGATTATGCGATCGAAGACTTTGTTCCAGAGCTTAATTTTTGAGTTTTTAAATCCAGACCCTACTTCGTTAAATACACGCTTTGGGCCATTTTTGAGCTAAAATCTGACATTTTAGAGTGAGAGAGAGTGCCCTAGAGTGACAAGGTGTTCCTCAATAATTTATTTTCAATTCTTGCTCAAATTTTGCAAGATTAAGAAGGGAAACTCACTAGGGCTTCATCCTAGAGGTAAGATTCTACACCTTAACCCTCGATTTAGAATTTTTGTTTAGAAATGGGTAATTAGTAAGATAATTTTTGGGCATGAGAGTTGTTTATTTTACATGCATGTGTTATTAAAGGGTGTAGGAAGATTGTTGAGCTAAAGATGATAAAGATTGGGTTATGGGATGATTGAATCCTCCATAAAAGGACCTTGAAACCTTAATGCACACCCAGTATTTGATAAAATGCTGAAATGAGCTAGAACCATGAGCATCTTCCTAATTGTGGTTAAATTTGTTATATTTCTAAAATAGATTGAAGTTGCTAAGAATTTCAGAACATTTTAGAGGTTAAGGAAGCTCTATTGAGGTATGTTGGCTAAACTCTTCTTTAAGAATTGGAACCCCAATATCCTTGTAAGTTCCAAGATATTTATTACAAGTTGAGTATTTCGAATAAGTTTTGTGAATAAGATATATGTTAAATTCGTGTTACAAGTGCTTTTGTCATAAGGTATTATAAATTGAGGATGTGTTCCAAACTAAAGGTTATGATTGGGGTTACACCTCCAGCCGCATATATTGGGGTGAGGCGGAAGAGCCGCTTTGTGTATGATTTTCGTATTGTTGTTGCACCACCACCCACACATGCATATTGGGGCGAGGCGGCATGACCGCTTTATGTAGGTATTGGTATCATTGATGCATTTCCACCCGCATGTATTAGGGTGAAGTGGCAGCCGCTTTGTATAGGTTTTTGGTACTGTGGTTATACCTCCACCTGCATACATTGGGGTGAGGCGACATGGCAGCTTTAGTAGAGTTTTGGTATGTGTTTAGACCTCCACCCGCATACATTGGGGTGAGGCGGCGGGGCCGTTTTATGTGGGAACGGTTACAGCGGATCTCATCTTAAATTCTATAAATGTTAATGACAGCTCTTGATATGCTTGATTTGGTTTAAACAGTTAACTATGTTATTCTATTGTCTCCCTGGTTCATCATATTTATATTCTATTTTCGAATTCTTTAATTGGTATTTGGTTTTCATACTAGTACTATTCGACATGTACTAATGTCCCTTTTTTCGGGGGCGCTGCATCTTTAATGGATGCAGGTGGTTCCACAGCGGAAGATATTGACATGTGATAGCGGTGCTCATTCTTCCCAGCTAACTTGGTGAGCCCCATATCATTTCGGGATTTTGCATCTTTTGTTTCGTATGTGTTATCGTATTTTGAGGTATAGCCGGAGCCTTGTTGCCGGCACTATCATTGTACCCTTTGGTATTTTTTAGGCTCCGTAGACATAGTGTGGGTTGTGTATTGGTGCTGGGAAAGACAAACTATGTTAAGTTGTGGTTATATTACTTATTCTATTTAAGACCTTAAAAATGATGGAACTATTGGTAATGAATTGATATTGTGGACATGGACACCTTTTTGTCTAATTAATGAAAATATGTATTTTCTCCATTCATGGATGAGTTGGTTAGAAGGAAATCTAACAGGCTTGCTCGGTTGGGTTCACTCGGTTGAGCGCCGGTCACGCTCCCCGATTTTGGGGCGTGACAAACTTGCATTCAAAGCCTAAGGTTTTAAAGTGTCCAAGGATGTCTCGGAGCCATATCTAGTAGAGTCCTTATTATCTGTGTGTTGTCGACCACATATATAATTAGGATGCTACATGGGCCACCTATGAGTGATGAGGAGCATAAGAGATTAGAGCAGTTTGGGAGGTTTAAGCCTCCAGATTTAAGTGGGGCAGAGCCGTAGAATGCTCAGGATTTTATAGACATGTGCCAGCGGATCCTTCGCACAACGAGTGTAAGTCCCCGTAAATGTTTTTAAAAAGCAATATAAAGTTTCGTGGTGCCGGATTGGGATTACGCGTTTGAGGATTGTATCTCAGACTTGTTTTGGTTGAACAATGCACTGAGGGATAAAGGAAAAAGTTTTGGCAGAGAAATGCATTTCTGCGGTCCATTATGCGACTGCATAATCACTCTGCGGACCGTATAATGGCCGCAGATTGAGGAAGAAGAGGGGCAATTTTGAATGCTATTCTGCAGTCGACTATGCGATCGCAGAACTGTTCTGCGGTTTGCTATGCCACTGCAGAATGGTCTGCGGGCCGCATAGTGACCGCAGACCCTGGCATATTTTTCCTAGTTTTGGACACCAATTATGCGACCGATATGTGGTTCGCGTAACGATTATGCGATCGAAGACCTTGTTACGGAGCTTAATTTTTGGGTTTTTAAAACCAGACCCTACTTCGTTAAATACACGCTTTGTACCATTTCTGAGCTAAAATCTGACATTTTAGAGTGAGAGAGAGTGCCCTAGAGTGAGAAGGTATTCCTCAATAATTTGTTTTCAATTCTTGCTCAAATGTTGGAAGATTAAGAAGGGAAACTCACTAGGGCTTCATCCTAGAGGTAAGATTCTACACCCTAGCCCTCAATTTTAAATTTCGTTTAGAAATGGGCAATTAGCAAGATAATATTTGGGCATGAGAGTTGTTTATTTTACATGGATGTATTATTAAAGGGTGTAGGAAGATTGTTGAGCTAAAAATGGTAAAGCTTGGGTTGTGGGATGATGGAATACTCCATAAAAGGACCTCGAAACCTTAATGCACACCTAGTATTTGATAAAATACTCAAATGAGCTAGAACCATGAGCATCTTCCTAATTTTGGTTAAATTTGTTATATTTTTAAAATAGATTGAAGTTGCTAAGAATTCCAGAACATTTTAGAGGTTAACGAAGCTCCATTGAGGTATGTTGGAACCCCAATATCCTTGTAAGTTCCAAGATATTTATTACAAGTTGAGTATTTCGAATAAGTTTTGTGGCAAAGATGTATGTTAAATTCGTGTTTCAAGTGCTTTTGTCATATTGCATTATTAATTGAGGATGTGTTCCAAACTAAAGATTATGATTGGGGTAACACCTCCACCCGCATATATTGGGGTGAGGCGAAAGAGCCGATTTGTGTATGATTTTGGTATTATTGTTGCACCACCACCCACACATACATATTGGGGTGAGGCGGCATGACCACTTTGTGTAGGTGTTGGTATCGTTGATGAATTTCCACCCGCATGTATTAGGGTGAGGCGGCAGCCGCTTTGTGTAGGTTTTTGGTACTGTGGTTATACCTCCACCCGCATACATTGGGGTGAGGCGACAGGGCCACTTTAGTAGAGTTTTGGAATTATGTGTAGACCTCCACCCGCTTACATTGGGGTAAGGCGGTGGGGCCGCTTTGTGTGGGAATGGTTACAACGGATCTCATCTTAAATTCTATAAATGTCAATGACAGCTCTTGATAAGCTTGATTTGGTTTAAACAGTTAACTATGTTATTCTATTGTCGCCCTAGTTCATCATATTTATATTCTATTTCCGAATTCTTTAATTGGTGTTTGGTTTACATACTAATACTATTCGACATGTACTAATGTCCCTTATGTCGGGGGCGCTGCATCTTTAATGGATGCAGGTGGTTCCACATCGGAGGATATTGGCCTGTGATAACGGTGCTCATTCTTCCCAGCTGACTTGGTGAGCCCCATCTCATTCCGGGATTGTGCTTCTTTTGTTTCGTATGTGTTATCGTATTTTGAGGTATAGCCGGAGCCTTATTGCCGGCACTATCATTGTACTCTTTGGTATTTTAGAGGCTCCTAGACATAGTGTGGGTTGTGTATTGGTGCTGGGAAAGACAAACTATGTTATGTTGTGGTTGTATTACTTGTTCTATTTAAGACCTTAAAAATGATGGAACTATTGGTAATGAATTGATATTGTGGACATGGACAACTTTTTGTCTAATTAATGAAAATATGTATTATCTCCATTCATGGATGAGTTGGTTAGAAGGAAATCTAACAGGCTTGCTCGGTCGGGTTCACTCGGTTGAGCGCCGGTCGCGCTCCCCGATTTTGGGGCGTGACAAACTTGGTATCAAAGTCTAAGGTTTTAAAGTGTCCTAGGATGTCTCGGAGCCATGTCTAGTAGAGTCCTTATTATCGGTGTGTTGTCTACCACATCAATAATTAGGATGCTACATGGGCCACCTGTGAGTGATGAGGAGCATAAGAGAGTAGAGCAGTTTGGGAGGTTTTAGCCTTTAGAGTTAAGTGGGGCAGAGCCGGAGAATGCTCAGGATTTTATAGACATGTGCCAGCGGATCCTTCACACAATGAGTGCAAGTCCCCGTAAAAGTTTTCAAAAAGAAATATAATGTTTCGCGGTGCCAGATTGGGCTTACGTGTTTGAGGGTTGTATCTCGGACTTTTTAGGTTGAACAATACACTAAGGGATAAAGGGAAACTTTTTGGCAGAGAAATGCATTTTTGCGGTCCATTATGCGACCACAGAATCACTCTGCGGACCGCATAATGGCCGCAAATTGAGGAAGAAGAGGGGCAGTTTTGGATGCCATTCTGCGATCGACTATGCGACCGCAAAACTGTTCTGCGGTTCACTATGCGACCGCAGAACAGGTCTACGGGCCGCATATTGACCGCAGACCCAGGCACATTTTTGCCAGTTTTTGACACCAATTATGCAGCCGATATGCGGTTCGCATATCGATTATGCGATCGCAGACCTTGTTCCGAAGCTTCAGTTTTGGGTTTGTAAAACCCGACCCTAGTTCGTTAAATACACGCTTTGGGCTATTTTTGAGTTAAAATCTAACATTTTAGATTGAGAGAGAGCGCCCTAGAGTAATAAGGTGTTCCTCAATAATTGCTTTTCAATTCTTGCTTAAATTATGGAAGATTAAGAAGGGAAACTCACTAGGTCATCATCTTAGAGATAAGATTGTACACCCTAACCCTCAATTACGAATTTTGTTTAGAAATGGGTAATTAGCAAGATTATTTTTGGGCATGAGAGTCGTTTATTTTACATACATGTGTTATCAAAGGGTGTAGGAAGATTGTTGAGCTAAAAATGATAATATTGGGTTGTGGGATGATGGAATCCTCCATAAAAGGACCTTGAAACCTTAATGCACACCTTGTATTTGATAAAATGCTCAAATATGCTAGAACCATTAGAATCTTCCTAATTTTGGTTTAATTTGTTATATTTCTAAAATAGATTGAAGTTGCTAAGAATTTCAGAATATTTTAGAGGTTACGGAAGCGCAATTGAGGTATGTTGGCTAAACCCTTCTTTAAGAATTGGAACCCCAATATCCTTGTAAGTTCCAAGATATTTATTACAAGTTGAGTATTCCGAATATGTTTTGTGACAAAGATATATGTTGAATTAGTGTTTCAAGTGCTTTTGTCATATTGCATTATAAATTGAGGATGTGTTCCAAACTAGATAATGTGATTGGGGTTACACCTCCACCCGCATATATTGAGGTGAGGCGGAAGAGCCGCTTTGTATATGATTTTGGTATTGTTGTTGCACCACCACCCACACATACATATTGGGGTGGGGCGGCATGACCTCTTTGTGTAGGTATTGGTATCGTTGATGCATTTTCACCCGCATGTATTGGGGTGAGGCGGCACAGCCGCTTTGTGTAGGTTTTTGGTACTATGGTTATACCTCCACCCGCATACATTGGGGTGAGGCGATAGGACCGCTTTAGTAGAGTTTTGGTATTGTGTTTAGACCTCCACCCGCATACATTGGGGTGAGGCGGCGGGGCCGCTTTGTGTGGGAACAGTTACAGCGAATCTCATCTTAAATTCTATAAATGTTAATGATAGCTCTTGATAAGCTTGATTTGGTTTAAACAGTTAGCTATGTTATTCTATTGTTGCCCTGGTTCATCATATTTATATTTTGTTTCCGAATTCTTTAATTGGTGTTTTGTTTTCATACTAGTACTATTCGACATGTACTAACGTCCATTTTGCCTGTGGCGCTGCATCTTTAATGTATGCAGGTGGTTCCACATCGGAGGATATTGACCAGTGATAGCGGTGCTCATTCTTCCCAGCTAACTTGATGAGCCCCATCTCATTACGGGGTTGTGCATATTTTGTTTCGTATGTATTATCGTATTTTGAGGTATATCCAGAGCCTTGTTGCCGGAACTATCATTGTACTCTTTGTTATTTTAGAGGCTCTGTAGACATAGTATGGGTTGTGTATTGGTGCTGGGAAAGACAAACTATGTTTTGTTGTGGTTGTATTATTTGTTCTATTTAACACGTTGAAAATGATGGAACTATTGGTAATGAATTGATATTGTGGACATGGACACCTTTTTGTCTAATTAATGAAAATATGTATTATCTCCATTCATATATGAGTTGGTTAGAAGGAAATCTAACAGGCTTGCTCGGTCGGGTTCACTCGATTGAGTGTCGGTCGCGCTCCCCGATTTTGGGGCGTGACAAACTTGGTATGAAAGCCTAAGGTTTTAAAGTGTCCTAGGATGTCTCGGAGCCATTTCTAGTAGAGTCCTTATTATCGGTGTGTTGTCGACCATATCTATAATTAGGATGCTACATGGGCCACCTATGATTTATGAGGAGCATAAGAGATTAGAGCAGTTTGGGAGCTTTAAGCCTCTAGAGTTAAGTGGGGCAGAGCCGGAGAATGCTCAGGATTTTATAGACATGTGCCAGCGAAACCTTTGCACAACGAGTGTAAGGCTCCGTAAAAGTTTTCAAAAAGAAATATAATGTTTCGTGGTGCAAGATTGGGCTTACGTGTTTGAGGATTGTATCTCAAACCTTTTGGGTTGAACAATGCACTAAGGGATAAAGGGAAACGTTTTGGCAGAGAAATGCATTTCTGCGGTCCATTATACGACTGCAGAATCACTCTGCGGACCGCATCATGGCCGCAGATTGAGGAAGAATAGGGGTAATTTTTGATGCCATTCTGCGGTCGACAATGCGACCGCAGAACTGTTCTGCGGTTCACTATACGACCGCAGAACAGGTCTGCGAGCCGCATAGTGATCGCAGACCCAGGCAGATTTTTGCCAGTTTTGGACACCAATTATGCTGCCGATTTGCGGTCCACATATCGATTATGCGATCGCATATGCGATCGCTAACCTTGTTACGGAGCTTTATTTTTGGGTTTTTAAACCCTGACCCTACTTCATTAAATACACGTTTTGGGCCATTTCTTAGCTAAAATCTGACATTTTAGAGTGAGACAGAGTGCCCTAGAGTAAGAAGGTGTTCCTCAATAATTGTTCTTCAGTTCTTGCTCAAATGTTGGAAGATTAAGAAGGGAAACTCACTATGTCTTCATCCTAGAGGTAAGATTCTACACCTTAACCCTCAATTTCGAATTTTGTCTAGAAATGGGTAATTAGCAAGATACTGTTTGGGCATGAGAGTTGTTTATTTTACATGCATATGTTATCAAAGGTTGTAGGAAGATTTTTGAGATACAAATGGTAATGATTAGGTTGTGGGATGATGGAATCCTCCATAAAAGGACCTTGAAACCTTAATGCATACCTAGTGTTTGATAAAATGCTCAAATGAGCTAGAACCACGAGCATCTTCCTAGTTTTTGTTCAATTTGTTATATTTCTAAAATAGATTGAAGTTGCTAAGAATTCCGGAATATTTTAGAGTTTAAGGAAGCTCCATTGAGGTATGTTGGCTAAACTCTTCTTTAAGAATTGGAACCCAAATATCCTTGTAAGATCTAAGATATTTATTACAAGTTGAGTGTTCCGAATAAGTTTTTTGACAAAGATATATGTTCAATTCGTGTTTCAAATGCTCTTATCATATTGTATTATAAATTGAGGATGTGTTCCAAACTAAATATTGTGATTGGTGTTACACCTCCACCCGCATATATTGGGGTGAGGCGGAAGAGCCGCTATGTGTATGATTTTGGTATTGTTGTTGCACCACCACCCACATATACATATTTGGGTGAGGCGGAATGACCGCTTTGTGTAGGTATTAGTATCGCTGATGCATTTCCACCCGCATGTATTGTGGTGAGGCGGTATAGCCACTTTGTGTAGTTTTTTGATACTGTGGTTATACCTCCACCCGCATATATTGGGGTAAGGTGGCAGGGCCACTTTAGTAGAGTTTAGGTATTATTTTTACAGCTCCACCCGCATACATTGGGGTGAGGCGGCGGGGCCGCTTTATGCGGGAACGGTTATAGCGGATCTCATCTTAAATTCTATAAATGTTAATGACAACTCTTGATAAGCTTGCTATGGTTTAAACGGTTAACTATGTTATTCTATTGTCGCCATGGTTCATCATATTTAAATTGTATTTTTGAATTCTTTAATTGGTGTTTGGTTTTCATACTAGTACTATTCGACAAGTACTAACGTCCCTTTTGTCGGGGGCGCTGCATCTTTAATAGATGGAGGTGGTTCCACAGCAGAGGATATTGACCTGTGATAGCGGTGCTCATTCTTCCTAGCTGATTTGGTGAGCCCCATCTCATTCCGGGATTGTGCATCTTTTATTTCGTATGTGTCATCGTATATTGAGGTATAGTTGGAGCCTTGTTGCCGGCACTATCATTGTACTCTTTGGTATTTTAGAGGCTCCGTAGACATGGTATGGGTTGTGTATTGGTGCTGGGAAAGACAAACTATGTTATGTTGTGGTTGTATTACTTGTTCTATTTTAGACCTTAAAAATGATGGAACTTTTGGTAATGAATTGGTATTGAGGACATGGACACCTTTTTGTCTAATTAATGAAAATATGTATTATCTCCATTCATGGATGAGTTGGGTAGAAGAAAATCTAACAGGCTTGCTCGGTCGGGTTCACTCGGTTGAGTGCGGGTCGCGCTCCCCGGTTTTGGGGCGTGACAAACTTAGTATGAGAGCCTAAGGTTTTAAAGTGTCCTAGGATGTCTCGGAGCCATGTCTAGTAGAGTCCTTATTAACGGTGTATTGTAGACCACATCTATAATTAGGAAGCTACATGGGCCACCTATGAGTGATGAGGAGCAGAACAGATTAGAGCAGTTTGGGAGGTTTACGCCTCCAAAATTAAGGGGTTCAGAGTTGGAGAATGCTCAGGACTTTATAGACAGGTGCTAGCGGATCCTTCGCACAATGAGTGTAAGGCCTTGTAACATTTTGCAAAAAGAAGTCTAATGTTTCGTGGTGCTGGATTGAGGATTGTATCTCATACTTTTGGGCTTGAACAATGCACTAAGGGATAAAGGAAAATATTTTGGCAGAGAAATGCATTTCTGCAGTCCATTATGCGACGCAAGAATGACTCTACGGACCGTATAATGGCCGCAGATTGAGGAAGAAGAGGGGCAGTTTTGGATGCCATTCTACGGTCGACTATGCGACCGCAGAACTGTTCTGCGGTTCACTATATGACCGCAAAATAGGTTTGCGGGCCGTATAGTGACCGCAGACCCAGACGGATCTTTGTCAGTTTTGGACACCAATTATGCGGCCGATATGCGGTCCGCATATCGATTATGCAATCACAGAGTGAGAAGGTGTTCCTCAATAATTGTTCTTCAATTCTTGCTCAAAATTTGGAAGATTAAGAATCGAAACTCACTAGGTCTTCATCCTAGAGGTAAGTTTCTACACCCTAACCCTCAATTTCGAATTATGTCTAGAAATGGGTAATTAGCAAGATAATTTTTGGGCATGAAAGTTGTTTATTTTACATGCATGTGTTATCAAAGAGTGTAGGAAGATTGTTGAGCTAAAAATGGTAAAGATTAGGTTGTGGGATGATGGAATCCTCCATAAAAGGACCTTGAAACCTTAATGCATACCTAGTGTTTGATAAAATGCTCAAATGAGCTAGAACCATGAGCATCTTCCTAGTTTTTGTTCAATTTGTTATATTTCTAAAATAGATTGAAGTTGCTAAGAATTGCGGAATATTTTAGAGTTTAAGAAAGCTCTATCGAGGTATGTTGGCTAAACTCTTCTTTAAGAATTGGAACCCAAATACCCTTGTAAGTTCCAAGATATTTATTACAAGTTGAGTATTTCGAATAGATTTTGTGACAAAGATATATGTTCAATTCGTGTTTCAAATGCTCTTATCATATTGTATTATAAATTGAGGATGTGTTCCAAACTAGAGATTGTGATTGGGGTTACACCTCCACCGGCATATATTGGGGTGAGGCGGAAGAGTCGCTTTGTGTATGATTTTAGTATTGTTGTTGCACCACCACCCACACATACATATTGGGGTGAGGCGGCATGATCACTTTGTATTGGTATTGGTATCGTTGATGCATTTCCACCCGTATGTATTGGGGTGAGGCGGCATAGTCGCTTTGTGTAGGTTTTTTGTACTGTGGTTATACCTCCACCCGCATACATTGGGGTGAGGCGGCAGGCCACTTTAGTAGTGTTTTGGTATTGTGTTTACACCTCCACCCGCATACATTAGGGTGAGGCGGCGGGTCCGCTTTTGTGTGGGAACGGTTACAGCTGATCTCTCTTAAGTTCTATAAATGTTAATGACAGCTCTTGATAATCTTGCTTTGGTTTAAACGGTTAACTATGACATTCTATTGTCGCCCTTGTTCATCATATTTATATTGTATTTTCAAATTATTTAATTAGTGTTTGGTTTTCATACTAGTACTATTCGACATGTACTAACGTCCTATTTGTCGGGGGCGCTGCATCATTAATAGATGCAGGTGGTTCCACAGCGGAGGATATTGACTTGTGATAGCAGTGCTCATTCTTCCCAGCTGACTTGGTGAGCCCCATCTTATTATGGGGTTGTGCATCTTTTGTTTCGTATGTATTATCGCATTTTGAGGTATAGTCGGAGCCTTATAGTCAGCACTATCATTGTACTCTTTGGTATTTTAGAGGCTCCGTAGACATAGTGTGGGTTGTGTATTGGTGCTGGGAAAGACAAACTATGTTATGTTGTGGTTGTATTACTTGTTCTATTTAAGACGTTAAAAATGATGGAACTATTGGTAATGAATTGGTATTGTGGACATGGACAACTTTTTTTCTAATTAATGAAAATATGTATTATCTCCATTCATGGATGAGTTGGGTAGAAGGAAATCTAACAGGCTTGCTCAGACGGGTTTACTCGATTGATCGTCGGTCACGCTCCCCGGTTTTGGGGCATGACAAAGAGTGTCTTAGAGACCAATGGGGTTGCATTCACTACATTTCAGTTGATAGAGGCATCCTACAGATGGTGGCAGGCTTATGAGTTGAGTAGGCCAGTCGGCGCAACACCACTTACGTGGCATGAGTTCTCAGTTCTCTTCTTAGAGAATTTTGTTCCCCCAACTCGTAGAGAGGAGTTGCGTAGGCAGTTTGTGTAGCTACGCCAAAAAGGTATGCCAGTGAATCATTATGATATGAGGTTTGAATAGTTGGCCCATCATGCATTGTGGTTGGTTCCTACAGAGAGAGAGAATTAGTAAGTTCATTGATGGCCACAACTATGGCTTGCGCTTCAGTTTGGCTCGAGAGGCTGAGATAGATGTTAGGTTTGACTTGGTGGTCGAGATTTCTAAGCGCTTGGAGTTGGTTCACAGGCTTGAGTGCGAGGAGCGAGAGGGCAAGAGACCTCGTCTTTCAGGTAGTTTCCGTGGTACCTTGTCTGGAGGTTAGTCTCATCACAGTAGGGGTCGTCCTTATAGGCCCGCTCAGATAGATCGTCTAATTCATCATGGTGCACCAGCTAGTCATGGTTCATACATTGCTCATATGGGTCAGTCATCTTTCAGTGCCCTTCTAGCTTAGAGTTCATCCCGTGCTCAGCCAACTCGGGGTGGGACTCAAGTGGTTCCAGATCGCCCTAGATGGGGAGGTCGATCAGATAGAGTGATTTCATACTTGAAGGCTCAACGGATGGTTGAGAAGGGATGTTTGGCATATTTGGCCTTTGTGAGGAATGTTAGTGTTGATACTCCTACCATTGAGTCTGTTCCGGTAGTGAGAGACTTTTTGATTATGTTTCCTGCAGACCTGCCGAGGATGCCAACCGACAGGGATATTGATTTTTGTATTGACTTGGTGCCAGACACTCAGCCCATCTCTATTCCTCCATATCATATAGCTCTAGCAAAGTTGAATGAATTGAAAGAATAGCTTTAGGAGCTACTTTATAAGGGATTCATTAGACCCGGTGTGCCGTCTTAGGGTGCACCGGTTCTGTTTGTGAAGAAGAAGGATGGTACTATGCGGATGTGCATCAATTACAGGAAGTTAAATAGAGTTACAATTAAGAACAAGTACCCCCTACCGCACATTGATGACTTATTTTACTAGCTTCAGGGAGCTAGAGTGTTTTCAAAGATTGATTTGAGGTCTGGGTATCATCACCTGAAGATTCGTGATTTTGATATTCTGAAGATGATATTTAGGACCCGCTATGGTCACTACAAGTTTCTTGTGATGTCTGTTGAGTTAACCAATCCCCTAGTAACATTTATGCATCTGATGAACAGCGTATTCCAGGCATATCTTTATTCATTTGTTATCGTGTTCATTGACGACATATTGGTGCACTCACGTAGCCATGAAGAGCATGATCAACATCTGTGGATTGTACTCTATACGTTGAGGGAGAAGAAGTTATACGCTAAATTCTGCAAGTGTGAGTTTTGGCTTGATTTTGTGGAATTCTTGGGGCACGTGGTGTCCAGTGAGGGGATCAAGGTAGATCCGAAGAAGATTCTGGTAGTTCAAAGTTGGCCTAGATCGTCTTTAGCTATTGAGATTCGGAGTTTTCTTGGCTTGGTCGGATATATATCGCCGTTTTGTGGAGGGTCTCTCATCTATTGCTGCACCTTTGACCAGATTGACCCAGAAGGGTGCCTTACTCAGGTTGTCTGTTGAGTGTGATGAGAGCTTTCAGAAG